>PVLD010005561.1:0-110797 GCA_004027595.1 Dinomys branickii
AAAAAACAAAAAACCAAAGACAAAAAAAAAAAAACCCACCAATAGTTGCTGCTTTGCATATTGATATCTTTGAAGTGTGTGTTCAGGATAACACATACAGACATACAATATTGATCAAATAACCCGTCATCAATTATTCCTTAGAATTAAGTGATATGATACAATAGTAGAACCATGTTAGCCCTCCTGCATATATGTATATTCATATATACATACATACATTTCTGGCTCTTTCTTTTCTCCTTTCCCTCGTCCCATCTGTTCTTTGTTTTAGAACAGATTTCCTTCATGTCTCTTAGTTTATATTCCCACCCTCAGGTTCTTACACCAGTGATACAATACATTGCCTGCACATGTACTGCTGATTTATTTCACTTATGAGTATGGGCTCCAGTTTTGACCACTTGCCTACAAAGTCCCCAAAACTGTCTTTCACAAAATAGTCTTTAATTAGATAATGCATGTGCCTTTTCTCCTTTACTGTTTAGGAGAGATTGAGACCAAAATTAAATTGGTTCTAGAAAACAAAGTATGTTTCTTTATAAATAGATGTTAGTGTAGCCTGTAGCACTGGCTGAACTACTTATTGCGTACTATCCTCAGTGGAAAATTACAGCTCTAACCATATCATTCCCCTTTCTTGATGAACAACGCCCAACCAATAACCTTCGCTTGACAGGTAATGCATTCTTGTTCTGTTCCTAACCAGTGTTTCTAGACTTTTCTCTAGTTTACTTCATTTGCTCTACATTTAACCCAAACTGGCCAAAGTTCTCTCTTTACATAGGCTTTCATGTTTTTATGTAAACTAGAAGCCCTCAACAAGATTGGATATGAATTGCAAAGAGAAATAGAACTCAGTCAGCCTGGAGCTATGGGACAGCTAAAACTGCCATACTAGTTCCATTGCAAAGAGGTAAACCTGCCACCCATATCACAATGTCTAAGACAGTTTAGCCACCTACGCAGGAGGTGCCAGCACCACCACTAAAGGAGACCTATGCCTGGCAGTTGGGCTGCAGGGCCTCTTGGCACAAGCACATTTGGAAATCAAGTAAGAAAAAACACAGGCATCTCAGGTGACTGTCCCTTTTGTCACAGAGCCTAGACCATACCTCAAAATTTGGAGAACACGGTCCCACCTTCAGAAAAACAGGCTGGACATTAACAAGGCTCAGGCGTCCCAAGTGCAAGTCAGATCAACAAAAGTGACCCTGGCCTATTAAGCCATAGACTTCAGGTGACAAGAATTTTTAGACCACATCTGTAGACAAAAGATACCAAGGCCAAAAAGTGCTGGGAAAAGCAAGTACTGAAACCAAGTAGCTGTGTATAAGTCACTGTGCACAGTAAATTCTTCCTTTCTTTAGTATATGTGCTGCCAAAGTGAGCACTCCCTTTCTTATATGTTATTCTATTTCCTCTTTCCTTATCTTTTATTATTTTTTTCAAGAACACTCTGCCTCTCTCCCCTCTGGAATACATAAGGTCCCTAGTATTCATTTTCTACTATTAGTTATCTCAGCATCCCCAGAATGGTCTAACAATGAAACTTGTACACTCAAATATTGTGGTACTCGAATACTGACCTGCATTTTTCATGCTGTTCAAACAAAATGTCAAGGATTTACTTTCTAGTGATCTGTACAAGCGCTCTGATAGAAAGCACTCCTGTAAAGTTCACCCAGTCTGATTTCAATGTAACAGCTTGAACCTGCATGGAAAATGTTTCACACGTGGAGGGATGTTGCCATTACTAAGGCAGCTGCATTCTTTCAGAGAACAGCAAAATTTCTTTGAGGCATTCAAAAACATACAGTCATTGTGTAGGTTAGGCTGCCCCAAATCACAAAAGACCTTTGGATAGGAGTGCTTAGCGACAAGTGTTTCCATGGGTGCGGAGAACAGTGGGCCCAGAATCACACTCCTGCATGTGTACTTGACTCATCTCTTTTGTGACTCTTCCCTTGAACAAAGAATGAAAGTAGGTGCAAAGTGAGCATTTGCTGAGTCATATCAGGACTTTTACTAATTTCCAAAGAAACGTTTTAATGCACTGAGCTCTGTACAGAGAACTGTGGGAGTGACATGTGTTCAGAAAGAGCCTATGGCTGTGTTCAACCCAAGTTTGAATCAAAGAATCGAACAAAATGAGTATTATACTTTTTTCAGTCAAAAGGAATCAAATTGTAGCTAGGTGGATTTCTGAGTACTTTTTAAATTAAATTGCCTATTTAAAAAAGAGATTGAATACATGACAAAGTGAACTTTTATTTCACCAAGAAAGAAAAAAATACCCCATTTTAACAGCAAACAAGTCAAGCAAAGCAACCTTTCTGAGTGTCTGCTTGTTTAAATTGCTCTCTGTGGGCTTCGGGACTATAAGGTTTGAGTGTTGACTCACACCAGACTTGCCTCCATCCTTTGGTTTCTGCTCTACAGGCCACCTTCCTATTTCTTGACTTTGCTAAGATTTTATACATTAGCTCTTTGTTTGTGACATTTTCTTTGCCCTAGAAAATTCTACATCTGTATAACTCCCATACTCCCTATACAGCTGGCCCCTTCCAATCCTTAAGGTCTAAGTTTAAAGGCAACTTCCTGTGAGAGCTTCCTAAAATTCTAACTCAAGATACTCCTAGCATCAGTAGGCAAAGAGCCAGGACTACCCAAGACAATCTTGAAGAAGATGTATAAAGTATTAATGATAAAAGGAAAGTTAGATTGAAATACAATAAAACCAATAACACCAGTAAGATTATGAAAAAGCAAGAATTAAATATGCATGTATGTGTGTGTGCATGCATGACCATATGGTCTTGCGTCCAAAATCTATAAAGCATTCCTACAAATCCATGAGAAAAAGAAATAGAACCCAGGAGAAAAATGAGCAAATCACTTGAACAAGTATTCTATAGAATAAAATAAAAAGATTACGAATATATGAACTACACTAACCAAGTAAATCAAAATTTAAAACATTATAAAAATATATATGTCTTCTAAAATTCTACAGATCTGACAATATCAATGTTAGTAAATATGTGAAAAAAATTAGAATTCTCTTAGTTGCTGGTAGGAGAATGAGCCATCATAATCTCTTGGAAATCACTGGGTCCATCTACTGAAGCTGACTGCACATACACCTAAACCAGTAATTTCTCTCCTAGGTACACAAACAAGAGAAATGTATATGTGGACTTGCCAAGCAACATATGAAAATGCACACAACACACTTTCAGAGGCCCCAAGCTGGAACCGACCCAAATATCCATCAGTAACAGAATGGGAATGGTTAAGTAAAATGTTTTATGTTTGTACATGGGAATACCATAGAGTACTGAAAATATTTTTAACTCAGCAATATGGACAAACCTCCCAAACAGGATGTTGAGTGAAATAAACCAATACACAGAAGGGGACATGCTATTATGAGTGTGTTTACATAAATTGAGAAATACACAAAACTAATCTATGGCGATGGAAGTTAGTTGAGAGCTATCTTAGAAGAACAGAGAGAGAGTGTGTTGGTTCCATTCTATTTCCTGCTCTGAGAGGAGTAATATAAAGATGTTTACATTGTGACATTCATTTACTCTATTCTATGATTTATTCGTGTACTTTCATATAGACATGTTATACTTCAATAAGAGATTTATATATATATATATATATATATATATATATATCATATACAAGTAGTGGATTTGATTTTTAGTCACAAATATAAATGTACCCCATATGTAGAAGTTTTATGTAACTAAATTTCTACTTTTACTTCCAATCTGTCCTTCAAATTTAAGGATTCCCCATTCGTTCACTTCTAGCGGTGCCTTTAATTCTGTTTAACTATGGAGAAGTAAGGCTGGGACATTAGTACCTTGACTCTGTCTATGGTCTCTCACTGGCATCAGCTGAGAGTGCTATCACACTGTCTTCTTCAGCATACACAGTTTACCACTGAGTCTCCCATAGCTGTGCCCAGGAACTTGCCCACTACAACTTCTGTTACACCCCAGAGGAAGAGAGTTTAAGATTCTGCTGCAAATTATCCATAAGTACCCAAGCTTTTGTGGCTCTCCTGTCAGGATAAGCTTTAAGATGTCTGGTAAGTCCTTCAAAGCTATGACTTATACCACAACTCCTTCCTATGTACATAGGTACTTCAAGGTACCTTTGAAACTCAAAAATGTAGAATTTGAATGGGGTGGGTGAAGGAAAAGGTACCATCACCTATAAGCCCAATGTTATCACTCCATTGTTTAAAGGCTTTTAATCGTTTTTCTTCACAACTAAGATAAAATGCATGCATGTCAATAAATCTAAGGGGTTGAAAGTGGCTACAAGTACTTTCAGCTCCCTCTCCTAGGAAATATAACTGAGTTCTCCACATCATGGATCTAGACTGGCCTTATGACATTTATCAAGAGCATGAAGTGCAAGTGACATTGTGTAACTTCCAAGGAAGGCCAGCTGTTGTCCCCTTGGTGCCCTGAGGTGGCCACGTCAAGAAACGCAGGCTAGCCCAGTAGGAATGAAAGGCTTTATAGAGATGGAGGCTACATGGACCTGGGACGTAGACAGCACCACCTGCCAGGTCCATGAATGAGGTCATCTCAGACCACTGCTTCTTACAGGCAGCAGCAGACTGCAGCTGTAGGAGCGAGCCCAGGTGAGACTACTGAACAACTGTGCAGCTCAACTCAGCCCAGGTTGCTGACCTAAGAATCATGAGCAAATAAATGGTTGATCTTTTAAGCCGCCCAATTTTAGGGTGGTTGGTTACACAATACAGACAACACACACTGTGGCACTCAGAGCCTCCTGTAAGGAGGCCCTGTTTCCGCTTCTGCTTGTCCAACTACAGGGGTTTTCTCCTGGCTCCCTAAAGCCCACAGCTGGTTGGATTCTTTCAGTGTTCTTAACTGCTTTTCTACTTAGCACATTAGCACATTCTACCCCTGCAGGAATATATGTCCTCAACCTTCTTCCTAGTAAATTTTGTTGCCTTCCAAGCCTCCATTCAAACATCACAGGACTACTCTGATGACCCAGCAGAAATTAGGTGCCCTCAGTTTTTCTATTTAATAGTTCCCTGTTCTTTACTTATCACAATGTTCTGGTATCTGGTTGTTTAATTTATAGCCTCCCAATAGACAGAAGGATACATGAATTCAGGGGCCATATAAATGTTTAGCCTAACACTGTAAGCTCAACACCTGTACCTAGGAACCCATAAGCATGAAAGCTTCATAAATTTGTAGAAGAAACATGAATGCTTTTTATTTGACTACCTTCTTTAAAAAATACTTTAGAAACATCCTGCTTGAAATGTCCAGTGAAACCTGTTTTGGGGGGGTTGGTCTAACATGCAAGATGCAAAGCTGAGAGTCAGGAAGATTGGTGGCTTTCAGTTTTGTTTCTGTCTTGAAAAAGAGTAGCGTATAGGTAAGACCAAGGTTATGGCCAAATGAAATGGTTCTATTATCCAGTAAGGTGGTATACCCAAGACTTTTTTTTCCAAGTCCTCCTGAATTCCTTCTTCTTATTTTGATGTCAATGAAAACTAAGAACTAGTCAGATACAGTTGTTTGGGAAATATTTATGTATTTGAAAATTGATTTCAAGTTCAGAGTATCTAACTTTCTTGGTTTTGCTGCAGAAATAGATTAAGTTATGTTCACATTACCTAAGAAGTTTGGCTTTTCTTAAAACTGTGTATTAGTTTTCCTGTTACCAGGGCCCCTGACACCTACAACTTAAGGGAGGAGAGGTTTAATTTAGTTCATGGTTTTAGGGAACTCAGTCCATGGTCTGCAGGCTCCACTATAAGAACCTTACTATGGAAACACATGAAAGAACAACACTGTTTAGTTCACGGAGTCAGGGAGCAGAGCAGAGGAGCAGCACTACAGAAGAAGGAGTGAGAGACTAGATATAGCACCCCATGTCGTGCCTCCATAACCCACTCAGACACTCCCAGAAATGGGCTCCATCAACCTATGGGCAACTCTCAAGCCAATCAAGTTGACACAATCAAGCTTAACCATCACAAACTATATGCCTTTTAAGTAAAAGTGGAACTCTGGGTATATAAAGTTTTCTAAGTGATAACAGAATGGTCAGACAAGTCCAAGCTGCATAAAAAATTAAGATGTAAAGGCTAAGTAGAAGGAGGGATTTGAACAACTGCAAAACAAGGCTTATCACATATGTAGGATGGAGATGATATTTTTGTATGTTTCCCATCTTCAGACTTCCCTGATCACCCAAAATAATTGCTGGAGTTCCACCCATCACATTTAGCTTCCCAGTCACAAAAAATACAGAGAGAGGAAGGGCAAAAAAGATGTCTCAAAGATGTTTTAGCCTCTTTAAGTGAGTCTCAGGAATCCTACTCAATGACTTGTTTTTAACTTTCCTGGCTGTCTCTAATCTCAAAGACCAGGAAATATACTCTACTAGATGTGCACATTGTCTCCCAGGATGAAATTGAGTTATTTACCTAGACACATGGGGAAAATGAGCACTGAGCTGGTAGCTAGCAGGAACCACCACAGAGATAGTTGCTGGAGACACATTTCAGAAAATCTCAGTAAAGAGAGGGTCCAGAGCAATGCCATCAAAATTAAACAGAAAGGAAAACTTCCCTCCTGGGGAGAAGGGGAAACCCTAGAGCAGATTTTCTGTGTCAGTTAGTTTTCCGTGAGCCCACTGTTGAATATCCTTTCTGTCCTCAGTATTTCAAGCTTTCTTCGATTTTACAGAAAATGACTGATATGGATTTACTCTCAATATTCTGGATTTTTCCCTAAAGGTGTTTCTGTTGATCTACGAAGATATTATAAGGTTGGGGAACTGGAGACATAGATAGTTTTTTTTTTAAACTTTGCCTTTCCAGTATTTTCTTTAAAAGACATTTTCATTGTTCACAAACAAATCCTGGATAAGTTCTGGGCATACATTCTTGTACACACTTCAGTCGTGTCACAAACAAGTGTGACATTGTGCTGGAAGCCTCTCTGCCCTACCTACATGCCTCATTGTCTTGAATTCTTCTGCTACTGCCCCATGGGCACACTGCATATTCAAGCCATCACTCTCTTGCATTAAATATTTCTTTTCAAGGTTAATAAAATACATATAGGGCTCTCAGCTGATCTGGGTGCTGCCACTCATTTATATGTGAGCTCAGTGGGGTTTAATTTGAATTTTCAAGACTATTATTTTATTTTGTAAACCCAAGGCAAAACCATGGGTTTCCCCTGGTCTCTGACTACAATTTCATTTTACATCTATTTCCAGCCTAACAAAGCAGCTCCCATTTCTATGAACAAGCTGTTTCCAGGAATTCCCATAATCCCTCATACTCCTCATCCTTACTTTCCTGCCTCCATTCCTGAGGGATTTCTTTCTATGGAGCCACTGTAATACACTCAGGCTGTCCCTACACACTGAACCTTCCTGAGAATCTCACAATGTTTTGTGGTCAAATTAAACCATTGTGTAACATTCATTGAGATCCCTTGTATCTTTTAATTATTAAAAAATGTTCCTACTTGAATTTTTGCAACAGTGGAGGCAGTTTACCTACATTTAAGTTATTTTAAAGGTAGTATTACAAAAGCAGCAAAGAATCTCTCCCTTTGCACACTACATTTTTACTTCTTTTCTCACAAGGGAATATTAAATGGATTATTTACAGTGTGGAGCTTCCAAACCAGGACCAATGATGGATTTGGATATCCGTAGAATTAGAACCTGGGTGTATATACCTCCCAGTCAAAACTGAGCTTTCCTTTAAATGTAAAATAAAATAACAGAAACATGTCTACCCTTATACCAGACAACCTATGAAGAAGGCACTAAAGAGACAAGACAGATTCGTCACTAACCTGATGGTTTAGAAAACAATAATAAATGGCCGAAGAGTGAATAGCTGTTGTATTTGGGGCGTTCAGTAGTCCCTTCTCTTCTTTGGGTGACCAGCACATCTCTTTCTTAATGTGAATGCAATTTATGCAATGTCAGTTAGGCTGACCCAACCCACTCCCTGTGTCCAGTAGAGGCCAAAGTATGCCAGGATTGGCCTGGGTGTTTGTGAAGATTCTCCATGCAGAAGTAGCAAGACAGCCTCCATCTCTCTAGGGCAGCACGTGGTAAGATACATGAAATCTGGAGTTGCCCACCGTCATCCTTCCAAACCATAATAAACTAGCTATCTACAAAAGATAAAAATGAGGCCAATATGTGAAATGAAGTCAGGAGACACAAGGGGAAAAGAGACGGAACTCTGTAACAGCCCTTGGGTGTCCGGATGTAAAACATCTCCCTTTCTATTTTAAAGAGTTTATATTGTGTTTCTATTGTTTCCACTTAAGAGTCCCAGTCTATGACAGATCAGAAGACAAACAGACCAAGAAAACATTCTGGAAGGATTAAAGGTATCTGCCTGCATGTGCAGTGATGTAGGGCTTAGATTTGTCAGTTGTTCCAGATTGCTTTAGCAATCTTACTGTTATTCTCCAGTTATATACGCTGAGTTGGATTGATGACATCTGCCAAGTTCTTCACACTCAACTTTTTCAGATAAACTATAAATTAAACATTTAAATATATATATAAAACTACTAGAGTTTTCAACATTTTAATGATCAATACAATCTTTTTCCATGCTTAGAGGAGAAGGTGATAAAATTAAAAATCTATCACTTCTGTAATTTTTATTTTATTTTGTAAAACAGTGGCAAGAGAATATTATGTGTTAAAATTACTTTTCTATGTTATTTAGAGATTTTGTTTACCTTTATATTAGAGGTGATGAATGACTTTGCATAACTTAATTAGGCTACTTATTTTGGACTTCCCAACCAATTTAGTTTCTTCTGCATCACTGACCTTTGGAAGGATCAAGTATTGTAAAATATCTTTTATTTTAGGGCTGTCCCAAGAAAAGAATATTGATTTCTGGTCTTTTATAAATGTTGCTAAAATTATCAGCATATGACTTTGGATGCATTGGCTTAAAAGACTTATTTTTGCTATCTAATAAGCTACTATGTGGTTGCTTTTCAAAATGTTACAAATACTCATCAGTGTGAAAGACAGTCATGTTCTGAAGGGTAAAGGCACAGGCAGCTCTACAGCTAACAGCAAACATATCTAGGTCTGCTCTGCTAGGAAGAACTGTAGGCAACGAACCAATGCGATACTAATTTAGAACCCCAAAGCATGGAGCTTGGCTTGCATACATCTAAGAGAAAATAATAAAAGATTTCCTTGAGTATTGAAAACTGGTATAACCCTTGTTATTGAAATCAAAATTCAAAACACAAACCTAAGAAATTTGAACTAAAAAATGCTTAAGTTCTCAAGCTTCACAATCACCTTGATAATCTTGACCAGTGGTAACAGGGGATTACACAAGCAGAGACAAAAGAAAAAATATTCAAAGCCATCCAATGTAAACTGCATGTAATGGGGATGGATGGGTGTTCATGCACATGCACCATGTGTGTTGAGACAAGAAACATTTTACTGATGTAGTCAAAGTGAAGAGCTTGCTCTAACTTAGATAAACTTTAAGAATTGCAGTACTATGCTCTGCCAAAGTCTTAGTGTATGGACACAGGCTGTGGTAACCATTTGTATTGCCTTTTAATTTTTATAAGCTATAGACAATGGTTTTCAAAAACTGAGAAAATACAGCACCTCCTTAAGTCATGGCCATCTATCTTCAAACAATACAAATCCAAGAATACATGAGTCATATACAGGGTGAGTCAGTCAACCCCAGAGCTGAGCTAAGCTGTGCTTCATCTCTAAACAGAATTCATATTCGTGCCTTCTCATGCTTGAAGGCAAACACAAGAGATTAAATTATTTTTAAAATGCTTCTTCTTGACAAACACATCAGATTCACAAGTGAAAATGGCAACTCTGTTTGATGCCAAGTTTCCCCGAGTAAATCAAATACCTCTGCACAGCACAGGCAGAGGCACTTGTTTCAAAACCACTGTGAAGTGCAAACCACACAGGGCCACATAAGAGAAAAGTCTGAATAGCCAGGGGCTTATTGGGATCGTAGCAGAGGGAGAAAGAAAGATCACTGAACTCCCACCTTCTTCCTATGCAGTGTGGGCAAATCACTGTATCTCCCTGAACCTCAACGTCATGGCTGGTAAAATTTAAATGGCACACATCAGTCTACAAGTCCCACCAAGTCATGGGAAAAAGTGAATATATAGTTTGTTCTGCCATCTCCAAAGGCAAAAGAAAAACATCTCTACTTTGGCCTTGTCCCATAAGCTGTAATTTCCACTTATTACTGATTATGAATTAAGGCGCTCATTCTTAGCCCTGTTACAGGGTAGATCACCTGGGGAGTTCTGAAAACATCATTACCTAAACCCCATCTCAAACCAACCAAATTACAATCTCCGATGGTGGGGCTGAGGTACAGGTAACACTTTTTGAAGTTACCCAGGTGATTTAGACGTGCAGCCAGGTTTGAGAACCATAAGAACACTTGTTCTTAGTGTGGACCCCAAACTAGCATTAGAATCACAAGAAGACTTGCTGGAAATGAAACTCAGGCCCCACCTCACACCTCACACAGACTGAAACAGACACTATAGAGAGAAAGATCCAGCAATCTAATCTGCATTTTAACAAGTTCTCCAGGGAATGCTGGAGTGAGCTAAGCTCAGAAACACTGCAATAGGAGAAAGTATTAAATATCTCCTTTAAAACTCAGTGTCACCTAGAGATGTTAACATGTTGAATTACTGGTATAGCATGAGTACTTTGGGATGAACCAGCTAGCCATTTTAATATATTAACCATTTAATAATCTGTTCCTGAAAGAGGATAAATAAGCATACATGGAAAAGTAAGTAGAAAAGGGATCTAGCCAATATTATCCAATAATGTAACACATATGAGCCACAAATGCAAGACACTACAAAATACAGCATCCCGACCAAAAAGACTAAAAAGAAACAGCTAAGTTACATTTCATTATATGCTTACTTAACCTAATATATGCAAAGCATTGCCATTTCAATATTAATCAATATAAAAATAGTGCTGTATGAAAGGAGAAAATGTTAGCACTCCCCTTGACAAGGATGGGAGAGACCCTTGAGCCTGATAACAGGATAAAGGCACTGCCACATACTTCATGGTATCAAAAATTATTGATGAGATACTCTACTTTTTGGGGGGGGAACCAGGAATCAAATTCTAGACTTCACCCCTCCCAGGCAGGCACCATGTCCCTGGACCCTCTACATTATTTTTTGTGCTGTCTTCAAAATCTGGTATGTATTTTGCAGATAGAGCACATTGCAATTTGGACAAGCTACATTTCTACTGTTCCATAGCCATACCGGACCAGAGGCCACTATTTTGGACAGCATACAACTAGATTAGAATTTCTCAAACATTAATGTACAAATGAACTACCTAGAAATATTTGAAATGTTCCCCTCATTTAGTAAGTATTTTAGTCTCTTTTCTGTTGCTATAACAAAATGATGGAGACCAAGTTACTTCTTAAAAATTGAGGTTTATCTAGCTCACCCTTTTTTTTTTTTTGTGGTACTGGGGATCGAACTCAGGACCCTGCGCTTGCTAGGCAAGCGCTTATTCCACTGAGCTATATCCCTAGCCCCTAGCTCACCCTTATGGAAGATGGGCAATCAAAGAACATGGCACCTGTACCTGCTTTGCAACTCATGGGAGATTTATGCTATATCACTATATGTAAGTCACACATGGCAAGACAGAGCAAGAGTACTTCAACTCAGGTCTCTTTACCTCTTCTAAAACCACCAGTCCCATCGTGGGAGCAACGTCCTAATGATCTTAATTAATCTTAATTACTTCTGAAAGTCCCAACTCCAAATATTGCCATCATATGAACTTGGGGGTTAAATTTCCAGCAGATGAAATTTAAGAGACATATTTATGCCATGAGAATAGTTCTGGATAGGGCTGGAGATTCTATTTCTTTGTAAGCTCTCTCATCTAGCTAGCTACATTATTTATGGGGCCCAGTGCAAAATGAAACTGCAGCATTCCTTACTCAGAAGAAAAAGAACCTTCAAGGGCACTAAAATAGAAGATGCTATTGTTTCCTCCGTGTCTCTTTCCTACCTGAAATATTGGTTTTTATTCGATATTGCACTCCCTGGGCATTGGGTAGGGAGGAGGTTGAAGAGATATTCAAGGGTTATGAGCAGAGCTTTACAGCAAGAAAGTGCTGTCCTGGGTGTGACACGTGCGAATGTGTCGCTTCATCTAATATATTTTGACTGTTATTCTCTCTATGTTATAACTGATAACTCTAATCTATCTGAAAAGATAGGTAACTATGAAAAAAAATCTGACCTTTCCTTCAAATAAAACATATTTTTTTAAAATTAGGCTGCTTTGTAGAAACAGGAAAATGAAATTATCCCAAAACTGCCCAATATTGTTTACTACAAAAGTTAGATCTTCTTCCCTAGAAGAGATGAATCACCTTTTTGCAAACATGAATCCTTTTACTTCCAAGTCAGTGAGACATGGCTCTGAGATCCTGGCAGTTTGCTTTAGAGACCACTAAGCTGTTCCTTTTAACAGTGGAAGGCCTCAAGAGAAGCCAACTTCAAAGAGATGTTTTTCCTCTAGTCTCCTCTTCTACAAACGCAGATCCAAACAGCCCCATGGCTGGAGCATTGGTCAGAAGTGGTGTTGAATGATTAAAACCTCCTCTCTTACCTTTCTTATTCATGATTGATAATTTTCCTTGAGTCACAGAGGTCTTGAGATGGTTTAAAAGGAACATATAGCATAAAATAATAAAATTTTAAAAACAGGAAAGATGCAGTGCAGAGTATATTGTAAAAAATCAGAGAGGAAAAACAAATGGGACCCAAATTTATAGGCCAAAATATTCAACAATGATAATAGTTGGTTTGAAAATTGTTTCAGAGTTTCTGGTGACCCAAAGTCAAAATAGAAATATTGTCAATTACCTTGTTTTCCCACAGTGTTCACCAGGAAAAAAACTGCTAGTTTCTCAGAGAGAACAAAACATTTGAGGTATTTAAGTCTACGAGAAATTACTAACTCAGATAATAAGAGCTCTAATAGGTGATGTCCTCATTAATATTCCTGCGGAGGTGTTTGCCAAGGTCATATTTGCTGGCTATTTCTTCGGATTTCTTTCAGTCAAAGGCAAAATATTATCATACTACAAATACAAAATGGAAATGATGTGCCTATATTTCCTGTGCACTCATTTCTCTGATTCCATCTTGTATTTGGTGATTAGTACGTGTGCTTATATTCTCACAGTTGGGAATTAATATGGGGAGGTGTGGGTGGACACAGGGTCTGAGACACAGGACTTGCTGACATGAATGTACATGCTCTTTGAGGAAACAAAGTTTACTGCTGATTGGTTATCTGACTCTCTGTCAAGCTGCACAGAAATGAAATCCACTGTCAACAGCCTATGATTAAAGAAATGGTATCCTATATTAAGCCCAAATCCATGAAGTCTGTTTCTAATCACCTTAGAAAGCAAGTCATTCCTTTCTTTGTCAACAAACTGAAGATTGGATGATGCAAAGGGGAGTAAGCACTGGCAAACTGTCCTGCTGACTGGTAGATTCTTGGGAATATCTTGACTTTTTGGATTAGCATAAATGATTCAGGTTGTAAATACAATGTTAGCCCAGCCATGATAAAGCTACTAACACTAAATGAAAGTATTGAAACAAGACCATGAGGCCTTAATAAAGCAACCTAATTCTGACATGTGTACTCATGACCTACGCCCTCATTTAAACACTAGATGAATGTATCTTGCAAACAGAGATATCAATAAAGTGTTTATCACTAAGGTAAATTACAAATTCCTGTACTGCATTAATAATGTGCAGACCTTATGCAAATTAATATGTGATGTAGCAAAGGGAAAACTAAGTATGAAAAGATGGTGAGCACAGAGGGAGGGGCTTTTAGTATCAGGGAAATGAGAAAGTGAAGATTTCACGGTCCAAAGAGAAAATTTAACAGGGTGACAATTAATTATAAATACACATAGTACAAATGTAATGTACTAAAATTCCATGAGAATATGATCATAAAGGAAATAATACATTTTAGTCTTCAACTTTCTCCTGTCTGTTTTGCATGTGAAAAATTCTAGACGATCACTTAATTTGTATTGAAGTGATTATATAAACTTTGAGATTTAAATAAAACATTTCATCATTTGTGTTATTTAGAATTTATCATTTTGCAATAAAATTGAAAATCTAATTTCCTGAGAATTTATTGAAGACATTTTTAAAATCCCACTGAGGACTTAAAATATGCATTTATAGTCACTCTTACTTTAATTAGTTTTTTTATTTTGGCTATTACACTAATTGTTATTTTAATTAAAACTTTTTACTACTAGTACTCATTCTAATGCATTGGATGTGATTCCTACCCAAAGGACAGCAGCTTAATGTCACCTGAAATTATACAGAGAGAGTCTTTGTGAAGTTAATTTTTCTCCAAGGACGGAAAATGCTTCCACCTCAAAGATTTGGAGCCAAAGTCATGTCAGTTTAACTTGAACACTCAGTGACCCAAGAAGAGGATTACTAGCCGCTTTATTGGGAAAAAGAATATTGCCCTGAGTCTCATAAAATTTTTACTGTCCAGTCCAGCCTCTGGCAATTGAGTTCATCCTCATTTTCCTCTTCCCACCTTCTAAGTAGAAAGAATAAGCTTTAGATAGAGGTCCCAACCCATTCAATCCAGGGCCTGATATTGCTACGACATCGGCACCCTGAGTCTCATACCCTGGAGGAACACAGATGAGTATCTAGCACTTTTCCTTCATATTCATTCCCTTTGACCAAGTTTTAGATCACATCTGGCACCCAGTTTGCAATCACAGATGGGGGCTTATTTTACTTATGTTCTTATGTCTGGTGAATTGAGCAACTTCATTGAAGATAACAGTACGTAATGTAGCAACCATTGTTAATTCCTATCATTTTGTTTTGAGGTCATGTATCATTTCTGTTGTTTTTGTGTTGCTTTGATTTTGTGTTCAATGTCATTGTGTTAGTTTTCATCTTTAAAATAAAAATTTAAAAAGAAAAAATTAATATCTATGTTTTCCAGCAGCAGAACATGTGCCCAAAGAGGAAACACAGTGTATAGCTTGTGCACTGTTGTGCTCTGCACTGTGCCAAGCACACAATGAGTATTTGTTGAATGAATGAAGATTTCAAGTGGAAACACGATAGAAAGTTTCATTATGTCTACCACACCCCCAACCCAGATAGTGGAAACTCAGAGAGATGTCTGATTCTCATTTATATTTTAGTGAAACTCTCTTAGTTCTATTTTACATTATACTTTAGAAAATTATATTCTGATTCCTCAAGTTTGTTTGCCACTAACTGGTAGCAGTAAATATGGACAAGCCACTGGGAAATGACGAGGAGTGAACAAGGCCACATCCATAGCAAAGCAGTTGTGTAGGACACTGTAGGACAGAGACACCCAGCCTGGAGTTGCTGAGGAGCTTTATGCGACAATACGCCTCTCCATCAAATTATGCCAATACCAGAGGAATTGCAAATCTACTCTGATATTGTGCCCACCCTGGAAGATGCCATAGACTTTTCCCTCTGACCTTTTTCTCTCACCTCCTCAAATCTAATCCACCCCTTGCACTTAAACTGGGAGCTAGGGCGTATGCCTGTAAGTGAGGAGACATCCGATCCTCCTAGTTCTTGCCTTCACCTCTTAAAAAGAGACCTTGACGTTTTCCTCTTTAGAATTTTTTCAAGTATAGATAAATTAAAATCCCCCTAAATATCTTTCAGTATCTTAAGTCATATGCATTTTTTTAAAAGACAAGTGGCCAGAGGCACCTTAGATGGTCAAAGCCATTAGAACATTTTTTCTCACAACACAACAAGAAGTCAAAAAAGCCATGTGCATCAATTTCATCCTAATCTAAAAGAGAAGGGCTGTTCATAGGGGAAATGTCACAGCAGGGCAATTTCTTGCTGAATGACCCACATTTTCTCTCGCAGTGCTCTTTGCCCAAGCTCCAGAACACAACTGGCACCTAGTTCTTATGCCAGTCAAAGCACATGCTGCAGACTTTGCCCTCCACTTGTTTTATGAAGTCCAGGTTCCCGAATGACCTCAGCCTTTTACATCCATCCCCACCCTCTTCTGTCTGTCCCTAGATCTGGGTTATCCAACTAGTTCATCTGCAGGAATGATAAGCTGATAGGAGTTAATGGGGTTGGTCACAGGAAGTGTTTGCCTTGGAAAACGACGTGCAATGGCTTAATCTCTGTAGGTGACAGTTCAGGGAGTACAATGTAGGACCACGAACCAAGTATATGAAGGTAGGAGAATATTAGGGATTAATGACAGTGGACAGTGATGATGAAAGTCCACAATCCTTGGAACACGTAAAGGCATATGAGAAGGTCTGTGGAGTTGCCGGTACACATAAAACTTGTGAGAGAAAACACAGAGATAGAAGCAAGCACACGGGAAACATAAGTGAAGAAAGCAAAGGAGAACTGTGTGGCTGGTGGTCTTGCCCACATGATGTGTGAGGCGGTAGAAATTACACCAGCAAATGGACATGCCTGGTCCATTCTCGGTGAACAGCAGAGTACACCCCCCCCCCAACTCACATCCACAGCCCATGGAAATCCAGATTGCTGAGGCTTGAACTTTTTCCTCAGTGTGTGCCTTTTCCTAATACCAAGGTCTTAGGGTAGTGCTTTATTCATTTCAGCTGCAGAGAAACTCCTTAATTTTTCATCTTCTGAGGACACATCAAATTATTTGCTTTTCCCTTTTATTTTCTCTCACTGAATTTTCCCAGAGTATCCTGGTAAAAGGTAGGGTCTATTTTAATAGCCTGGGAATTACTTGAATTTTCATCCCTGAGGGATAGCGATGAAGTTAATCATTACTATTTTTTAAAAAATGATCAATGTAACTTTGAGTTGACAAGCAAAATTTTTCCTGAAAAGAACCTAGACTGTCCAGACCCAGCCAAGTTTTGCACTCATGGATGCCAGGTGACAGGAATGACAGATCTAGTGAAGTAACATGGACTAATTACAGGCCAAGCAGTACAGGAACAGAAAGTATCACCATTAGACCAAGACAAGTCCCTTTTGCTTTTAGGGCAAATGATGGTATAGCAGTATTTTCGCTTCCCCCCTGCTATAATTCCTGTACCTTATCTATTCCTCTTCCTCACTCTTTGTATTCAGAAGAACGCATTACTGATGAGCCATCACATATTATTTTCAGTATTTTAATGTGCTAAACATACATGGTGAGGGCCAAATCAGTATCCTTGGTGTCAACCTCCTCCCTTCCTCTCTGTTTGGTGCCCTGACCCATGACTTCAATCTGTCCCTCTCCCTTCCCTAAGACTGCCTTTCTTCTCACCCCATCGCCCAGGACCCTATCACCTAACCACCAGGTCCTCCTGGTTTCTAAGATTACCCCTCTCACAGGGTCACATCACACAGTCAGTTTTGAATAAAATTTCAGGAAAGCTCTAAAACAAGGCTCTCTGATGCAAACCAGAAGTGATGCAAAAATGTGCTAGGAAGACAAACAAATCAAGATGTTCAGGTCGTTGATTTGGTCCAAAGATATAGACAGTTGTGAAGCAAGGTATTAATTGCCCACCTAGAGTTGTCCTCTATAAAACAGCAGAAACAGAAGACGGCTATATCTACACCAGGGGTTTCCATGCATTCACTCCATCCACAAGCAGCGAGAGCCAACAATGGCAGCCACCGCGGCAGTTGTAGGTAAGAAGTTGCATCTCTTTCCTCGCTGGGCTTATGGTATAATGGTCAAGAGAGGCACGGTAAGAGGCCTGGACAGAGCTATAACAGGAGACAAGACACAGGCAGGACCATGGTAGGCAGGGATTCCCTCCCAGACTGTCTGAGAGGGCTTCTGGAGACAGTGACAGCTCAGCTGGTGAGCCAATTCCTAGCAAAGGCTGAGCAGACATCACTCTAACCCAGGTGGGAAGGAAGGCGTAGTTGAATCTTAACCACGATCTTGCGGAATTTGTGTGACTGGTTCAAGTTTAAACAGAGGAACTCGTTATAAACAGAGGAAATTTGGTTCAAGTTTTCCATTGCAGTAGCTGAAATTTACCCATGGCCATAAATCCAGTTAGTAGCAGATGTGAGCTGGGTCCTCAGGGCAGCAACAGCCCATGGGTAGCCTGGGCCTTACCCTTGCACCCCTAGCCCAGGCCTCTGCTTGCACCTCAGTTCTTCACCTCATCCAGGCCCTCAGAGAACCAGAAACTTTGAGGTCAGAAAGGAGGGCAGATGGTGGTACAATCAGGCTCATGGGATTTACCCCTGAATCAGGAGGCCCCCAACCACGGAATCCTTTCACTTCACCAGAGTTCCTGAACATTCTTCTTCTTCTCAAGACAAGTCCTAGTGTCCAAATGGCACACAGTAAGTAAATTTGCTTCTAACAAAGTACATGCAAATGATTCCTAAAAGCAAAAAGAATCTTCACTTAGAGCAGATCTGTCACAAATCCCTTCAAAGCAAAAGTGTCTTTTGTAAATGACACATCTCCTTTCTCTGGAATTGAGGCACAAAGAGAGGGCTAGGAGATGGCCTTTCACCCCACAGGTCAAAACCCATCTGAGAGCATCAGAGAAGAAAGACACTGATAGAAAAGTTGACTTTCATGCCAGCCCCTTTCACAGACCCTGAGCTTGCTGAGGAGAAAGAAAAATAACTGATATAAATGTCTGTCACTAACTGTATTTATTTAAACCCCAGTGGCAAAAGGCAAACATCATAGATATTAATGAAGAAATAAAACAAACATTTTATTTCATTCTTTACTTAATGACATAAAGCTTGTTCAGGAGCCTGCTTACCAGATTTAAGGCCAACCTCTCTCAGGTCATGGATAAGACTTTCCAGGTAACAAAAATCTCCTTTGTACAGGAATAAAGGTGTGAACCAGGCTAGTTGCTTATTAAGTTACTAGGGCTCACATTTATATTATTATGGTCTGGAGCTGGCCTCAGAACTAAGTAGCTTCTCTCCCTCTTTCTGTCCCCAGTACCCAATACATGTACACACGTGAATCTTTCACCAAAACGTGGTAGAAACACTGCATATCATGCTTGCTCTTATATTTCTACTTCTTCTCATTATAAACAGAGGAAATATAGTGACTGGAAATCAATCAAGACACAAGCACAGGAAGAGAAAAACACCTAGTACCCACATCCTTGCCTCCATCGCTTATCCTGGACTAGAGAACTTAGTAAAAGCACCACCCATCCTGGAATCTGATTGTCCAACTTGATACCCCAAATTTGCACTTTGACCTAATACTTTGACCCCTTACCCTTGTTGTCTAATATCTCCTTATATTTCTTCATATAAAACAAGGAAAGCAATAGTACCAATCTCTTAGGATTGGCATGAGGACTAAAAGATTTTCCCTATATAAAGCTTTTAATGCATTTAAACCACAATTGACATTGGCTATTATTATACCAGGATAGACATGATGTGATCTCAGCCACTGAAGGTTGCTACTTCCCCAACCAAAACAGCAAAACAAAACAACAACAACAAAAAGAAATAAAGCTTTAAATGATTGTTTATTTCTCCTTTCAAGTTTTCTTTTAATTTAATGCTGCACTGCAGGCATAGGAAGTCTTTGGACACTGCAGTTTAGAAAAGCTATACATGGTCAAGAGAAATTTACCAAGCAAGCATGAAATTAAATGACTCCTCCCATTATGGATGTGAAAAGACTAGAGATCAGGTCAACCCTTCTGGAATTTCTTTGTGAAAAGATGAATCATCCAGCCAGGGGATGAGCCCTGATAGTCTATAAATAAATTTCTCTCTTCAAGTCTTATTGATGGAAGACAACCTTTTATGCTGTGGGTTTTTATAGAAATAATTGATGTTATTATAGCTCTAAAATCATTTATCTTAAGGAGAAATGTTTTCATTTATGAATTGCCTCCATATTTACATTCTATTCCTGTGTAAGAGCTATTAAGTGTCCAGTCACAGGATGACAATTAGCCAGGAGTGTTCAAGTGTTCAAGTATGTGAAAACCATCACACCTGCTAGACAGTAAATGGCCTGGATCGCAGCTGGATGAATGGAACAGTGCAATTGTGAAGAAATGAGCTCTTCTTGCACCAGAAAATGTATCTTTCTTGGGAATAAAGGTTGATTTTACAGACAACACTTAATGTAAGAGTTCTTATTTCTGTATAGTAAGACAGGAAGTGATGAAAAGCCTCCACTTCACTATAGCCCATGGTAAAATTTCATAAATAATCACAGTCATTTTATGCCAAAAGACACCTTTGTCACCAATATTCATTGCAGAAGAGTTGCATGTTCAGCACCCTCAGTACTTCTCCCTTCAAGCAGGGGACAGCTGTGGTTGCGTTCAATCAGTCATTCCATTTCTCTTAATTAAGAAAATTAAAACCTGTCTTTTCTAAGCCAGTGACTATCCAAAAGCAAAATTCTAGGACCTATTACTGAATATGATTTTCTGCTGTGTCCAGTCTGTGCCATCAACTTTTGAGATGTGGATAAGTGCAAGGATCTCAGATTCCCCATTTTCCATGTATGAATTTGACCTTGAAAAGATTTCTGCTTTTTCAGTTCAGGCTACTGGTCAGGCTAAGGGTTCAGCTCAATGAACACGGACTCCACTATAACTGGCTTGGGCTCATCATGAAGTCTTCTTTGAACACTGACTTTGAGAATTGTCAATGTTTCTTCTTGGAATATGGACTTTGAATGCTTCCCACCGAAACACCAGTATGAGGCCAACTGGTAAACCTAAGAGCTCCATCCCTGCAGGGTCAAGGTCTTCAATGGTGAGCATTCTGTTTCTTCTTAGTGGTAGGTCAAATATTCTGGCTGAAGAATGTCAATCCACTTCATATTAAAAGCTCCTTCTCTTTGGTTGCTACCTCTTGGGCTAACAATTGCAATGAGATGAGCAACAGCACAAGCCTTCTCTGGACTCCATGTCTGAATGACTTATTTCAATCATCTCAGAATATCTAGAGGAGATGTTTATCTCACTGCTGTAGATTTAGAGAGGGAAATTTTCCTTTAATTCAAAGTCTTCCTACTAAGATTTTCTGCCTAGAAATGACAGGATTCTTTGTAGTACTTTTTTCTCTTTTCTTTTTTTTCTTCCTTTTTATTATTTCCTTTACATGATTTATCCATTTGTTATTATCTGCCAGCAGAATTGAGAATCCATCACAGACTGTCCATTGCTGGAGACAAACATCACCACATTTTTAATATCCATCAACATAGTGCTGTCAAGTCCACCATCATGGATCCCATACAAGAAGATAAAGCACTAACTTTGGAAATGCATACAAGAATTGCTCCATGAAAATGGACATTTCTACAGTATTTGAGTTTTTCCAGCCAAATCATAATTAATTCACGATCAATAATAAAATAGTTTGTTAGTCTATGCCCTGAGCAGACTTTCTGCTTGCTTTGTCTTAGAATCCTTTGAGAGGCAGAAAAATCTGAAGCCAGGTTTAGGAAGAAAAAGCAGTGCTAACATCTACTGATAATGGGTATAAAAGGAAAGTGAAATTTGATAGATATTCTTAGAATTTCAGATTGGGTGTTCACATGTGAATTAATTTGGAAAGGAATGGATTCAGCAATTAAAAGATCATTGGCTCTGCCTGTAAGACAACCAGTTATAAGTAAATTTGCACACTCCAAGAGATTGAGGTAGGAGAATCACAAGTTCAAATCCAACCCTGGCAATGTGATGACTTTCAAGGTCATTTTTCAAAATAAATACAGTAATAAAGGGGAGGGCGCTGGGGATACAGCTCAAGGTAAAAGTTCTGAGTTCAATACCTCGTACTGGAAAATATACCAGTATTTTTTCATTTCCTTTGTGTTCCACTGTTTTCTTTATAATTTTAAAAAGTCTCCATATGCCAGTGGCAGTGTTGGAAGACCAATGACATGACGAATATAAGGAGGAGAGACCAATTATTTATTTAAAATGGTGACTTGTTAAAAGCCATGTGCTTACTTAAAACATTCCAGAGAAATGGTATGGAGACCTCTTCCATCCCAGGATCAAGTTTAATGCTTAACCATGCATGGTTCAGTGCCTTCGGCTGTGCCCTGCCCTGCAGCATGTACCCAAGCCTCCTGCAAGTCATGGGTCATTCATCACACTGGGTTTTTCCTTAGCTCACCACTGCCCCAGAATTCATGATTTGATGCCAACATTCTCAGTTTTCCACATAATTAATACAGCGCTATGAGAACTAGTGTACTTTAAAAATATCCAGCAGTCATAATTTCACATTTGAACCTTTGAATACAAGATATACTAATCAAAAAGATTAAAAGATTGTTAAACAGAGCATTATATATAGAATTAACAAACTTTAACTGTCTCCCACTTCTAAAATTTAAAGGTCGTGATACAAAATACAGCAATGGTGTTAGGGGATGAAGTGTGGTCTCACAAAATTCATATGTCAACATCCTCACCCTCAGTATCTCAGAGCGTGACCTTACTTGGGCTAGAGTTTAGCAGACATAACTAGTTAAGAAGGAGGTCCTGTGGAAGTAGAGTGGACTCCTAACCAAGTATGATGGGTGTACTTAAAAGAAGGGGAAATTTGGAAACAGACACACCAGGAGAATGCCATGTGACAATTAATGCACTTATCAGGATGACCCTACAAGCAAAGAAATGCCGAAGACGAAACCACTAGAAATTCTAAGGGTTGGAACAGATCATCCTCACAACCTCAGAGGAACTAGCCTTGCTAACAATTTGACCTCAGAATTCTGACCTCCAGAAGTGTAGAACAATAAGTGTCTGTTATTTAAACTACCCAATAGCCCAAACTACCCCTTTGTTACAATAGCATCAGAAAACTAACACACAGGAGATTTCCCAGCTGGTGCTCAGATTTCAAGTTACCATTTATTTTGGAGATGGACAATGGCAATAAATAAGTTTCCTTGTCAGCAAATTTGTGAAAGGCAATTGCAGAAGTCACAACATTTAGCAGTTGTGACTGTGATTCATTATTGAATAATGAATTAACTCAAAAAAAAACAAACCTCACCTAGTTCAATTTTTTTTTTGGTGTTCTGGAAAAAAAATAGTAGAAAAAACAAAATCCAAAGAAAAACTCAAAGAGAGAAAAATCATCATATATCCTATCAGTAGCCTTTTTCTTCCTACCATTTAGGACGCACATTGATCTTAATGTCTCTAATTGTGATCAAGAAGTTGCACAGTGTCATTAACCAACAACCTATTTTTGAAGTTCTTTCCCCTACCAACCCTGCACTCCAAGCTTCAGGAGTTCCCCATGGTTTCCCATCTCCTAATCTGAGGTGTAGAAATAGCCGCCTCTCAAACATATGATAAACACCAGATTATGGGTCCCAAACTTCAAGAAGATATTCCTAGAAAAAAATTTTACCTCAATATGCAAATTATTTAATAAAATACACTGAGCATAACATACCTTGAGTTTTCAGTTTAAAATATTAGTTAAATGCGTGAGGAATCTATGAGGCACTTAACAAGTTTTCTCTCTCCCTCTCCTTCTCCCTCTCTCAGTTGGATCTATATGAAATCCTTGTAACTTCACACTCATTGTTTTCATTGATAAGTCCTTTGGGCTGATTTCTGCTCACATAATAGGCATGCTCTGCAATGCTTAAAAAAGATTGTAAAAGCAGCATTTTATGTAGATCTTAACTATTCACATTACGTGATCTATTTGGGGCCATATCTCATGGTTGACTTTTATGATCCAAAAGCAAGCAATGTAACCAATTAGAAACATCTAACAGTACACAAAGATTATCTCAGTGTAACTAATATCTACCCAATTGTGTAATAGTTCCAAGTGTCCAAATAGCTGGCTACATGTCAACCAACTACACATGTGTATCTCTGTTTGACTTAGAATCATGCTGTATTTCAAAGGAACCCAACACGAATTATTTTTAAAGAATCAAACAATACAGTCCATCCAATTCAATATTTGATCTCAAATGACAGCACAGTGGCAAGAAGCAAATAAAAGCCTCAGATCTGAGGTCGCCCCCATAACACTACTTCATCCCAAAGTTCACTGATGATATTTCATACTTTAGGCTTACTTGTGTCATGACAGTCCAATCCTAATCTCAGAGAACACATAGAGGAAAAAGCCAAAGAAATCATTTGGAATCAATCCATAGATTTATCATACAGTCCACTGAACAAAGTAAAACTTTCCCATGGGGAGATGTAGAGCGTGTGTATACAGTGCAGTCAGATCAAACAGAATTACTTTTTTGTGTGCTGATTGATTCACTGCTTCTTATCTACAAAGCTACAGGATGGCAACAGAGAAATTCCTGTTGTGCAATACTATTCAAATGGTTGTATCAGTGGAAATATGGCCCAACACTTTGGTGCTAGTTTAATTGGTGATCTGAACATATTCATTATAACTACAAGTATATACAAGCACGATCTTTATGATCCAACACATGGTCTTTTCAGCCTCGACTCACATCACTTGTACTCCTCGCTCCTGACCTGTGGCCTTCCAACAAAAGAAAATCGAATCATCACTGTGGATCTGTCATGAACCAGTATCTTTCCTATGTTCTAGAGCTATAGTAGAAGCAAAAGACCCTTTCTCATAGAGTTTATAGTCTCATATAGGACCACTGTCAGTACACAGATAAATGTGGAATGTTGTGCCAGGGGAAACTTTGGCACACCAGCTTTTCCAGGGTGGAGTTGTCACTGGCAGGCAGCAGCCTCTTTTGGAAGAGCTGTGTCCATGTGAATAACTCTGACCAGTGCAATGGGAGCAGAAGTGACATGTGCAACACCCAAGACAGCACTTGTAAGACCTGGGGAGCCTTCTCTACTTCCGGTCCTCCCCCTGCCAGATACAGAGGCTACAAAGTCTTACAGTTCAAGATGCAAACATCTTAGGTAAAGGAAAACCACCAATAAACTAGGAAATTAGCATTAAGCAGTTAAGAGAGCATGTAATAAACCTGAAATATGTTTAACTGCAGGAATACGGGGGCTAAGAAATGTAAGATTCACCTTTAACCTAACTAGTATATTATGTCAAGTGGCCATAAGTGCTATTGAGAAAAATAGTGGATAAATGGGAACGAGGAATGCAATAGGTGGGGTAAGTTGAAAGGAGGAATCAAGAAAAACCTTCCTGATCCAATGACATAAGCAGAAACTGGGGGGAAATGAGTATGGGGGCCAAGCAAAGTTCCAGGAGAAACTCTGCAGAAAGAAGGAATGAGGTCAAAGTCCTGAGAAAGGAATACATCCGCCATGTCTAAGGCAAATCAAGGGGTCCAGGCTGCCCACGTGGTGTGAACAATGAGGTGGCAGATAGGAGATGAGGTCAGAGAACAAGCAGCATGTCCCATCACAAAGGGCCTTGTGTGTCATTGTAAGGTTTGTGCGTTATCCTGAATGAGATAGAGTGGTGGTGGGGATTTTGAGCAGAAGAGCAACCAAATATTATTTACATTATAAGCAGATTGGTTTCATTGTTGAGTTGAAACTATGCTGTTAAGGGATGCAATGCAAAAGTGGGAGCAGTTAGGAATCTACTGCATTAATCCAGGTGAGAGATACTGGTGACTTGGACCAGAGTGGTAGCAGCAGAGGTGACCTTTCTTTAAAGGTCAGATTCTAGGAATTTACTGAGTGAGCAGTAAATCAGAATGGTTATATGAGTGGGTGATGAATTCAAGGTGAGTTGTGGGAAAAAATGAAGAGCAAATCTGAAGGTAACAATCAGAGGTTCTAACTTGGAGGTGCCTCTTAATGATCAAGATGGAAATACCAAGTAGGCAGATGTTTGAACCTGAAGTTCGGTGGAGAAATCCAAGCTGGAGAAGAGCTAAAAAGGAAAAGAGAGGAAATGATACCTAAATCCATGAGACTAAGCAAGACCCTCTAAGAAATGAACATAAGTGGAAACGAGAGGGGTCCAAAGGTCAAGTCCTGGGGCTTTCCACCATTTGGAGGCTGGGGAGAAGAGGAATTTGGAGCAGAGAAGCATGCTGTAAAAAGAGGAGAAACACTGGGAGAACTTGGGTTCCAGAATGATCGAAAGGACATGTTTCGAGGAGGGATGACCATTTAGAATCAAATTTTATTAATAATTAAGATGAAGTCTGAAGCTTCTAGGATCTGCTGTGGAATTTAGTAACATTCAGGCCTTGCTTAGTGAAGAGAAGAGCAATTTCAGGGAAGTGATTGGGGAAG
Organism: Dinomys branickii; assembly: GCA_004027595.1. Lineage (NCBI taxonomy): Eukaryota > Metazoa > Chordata > Mammalia > Rodentia > Dinomyidae > Dinomys > Dinomys branickii. The sequence goes on from PVLD010005561.1 coordinate 26,417, forward strand.
ACAACTGACCAGAATGCACTTAAAGAATGGAAAGAAAGGGAACTTAGAATCAACAAGGAAAAAGACACCTTCAGCACAGTTTCACTGTGCAGGGGAACAGAGAAAGGGGCACCCTCTAAGGATGTGGGGCCAAGAGAAGGCAACTTTGTAAGATGGGACATACTACAGTGATATATTTCATGTGGATGTAAGTGATTCCATAGAGGGGGAAGTGACTGACAGAGGGAAGAGAGAAATAGTTGGACCCATGTCCTCAAAGAGAGGAAATGAAATGTGCTCAGGAAAAAGAGTGCTTTTGATAGGAGCAAGGACTGCTCACCCCAGCAGTAGGAAAGCAGACAGCGACTGGGCTCCGGAGCATGCTGTGCGGGGGCGCGGCACGGAAGCACGCAGAAGTCACTTCTGCTGGCTTCTGTTTTCTCACTGAAACAAGAGCTGAAGTTGCCCCCAAGAGGGAGGATACAGGTTGTTTAGAGGAGAAAGAGGTATAAAATGCTCTAAGATAATAGAGGAATGACCAGACCCAGTGTCACAGGGAGGCCCGGCCACACCGCAAGGCCTCTGCAGGAGCTCAGTGGTCTCACATAACAGAGGAGGCGGACATGTGTTTACCTCCTCAAGCATAGTGTGTCAACAGCACGCTTCTCAGCATAGCATGGAATATACAGAGCTGGAGCACATGAGGGTGAAGGACCACCGAATCCTGAGGACAAAGTCAGAGAAAGTGGGGGAAATTGAGGGAGTACGTCAGAAAACAATAATCAAGATGGTATTTAGCTGGAGCAACTGGGGTCACGGAAAGAGGGAGGAACGGTGATGGTCTGGATGCTTTCCTAGCCCCTGTGTAATCAAAGAGTTATCAAAGCCAAGGTCTTGAGTCCGCATGGAGCTCACATGGTGACAGAGTTTCTGGTCAAGCATCACTTCTTGGGTTGCTGAAATGATGTCAACGTTGTCACTCTTCATACAATTTTGTTTCATCCTCTGGGTTAAGGTTAAGCTCATGAAAATGAGTGGCCTGGTATCTCAGACACATTGGTCAAAATCATGAAATTGCCCTGCAATAGAATGAAAAATCTGCCAATGTTAAAAAAAAAAATCAAAGTCCTAAAGGCAATAATCTAGAAGCTCCTGGTCTGGGTTGGAAGGAGAGTGGATTGAGAACAGGGGGCCAGATCATACTGGTTATCATTCCCTAAAGTTCACAGCGTTTCAAGTTTACTTTGAAATTTACTCATGCTACACCTTCCCTTAGGATAATTTTCACTGTCCTCTTTGGCTCTTACTCACTCCCCATGCCTCAGATAACATGTCACCCCCTCATGCACCTTGCCTGAATCCTCCAAGTCTAATGTAATTGCTCTGTCTGCTAGGCCCATGGCCTGTGCTCTACTCTCCTTTAGTGCAGAGCTCATCACATTGTGTCGTTATCCACCCACAAGTCGGATTCCTACAGTTCGTGATCTTAGAGACTGTGAGACAACATTTTAGCTCCGTCCCACATCCCCCACACACGGCCCAAAAGGTGCATCTCACGCGCTCATCCCAGCCTGTCTCCCAGGGCTGCAGCTGCTCCTGCCCTATGCTAATCTGTTTTCCAGACTCCACTGAGGGTGATCATCATAAAAGGGAAAATTGGAACACATTACACCCCTGCTTATAATCCTTAATAGGCTTTCCAATTGCTCTTACAGTAAAGAACAGATTCTTTCTGTGGGATCTGTGACCTGCGTGTTCAGCTTCCAGTTGCCTCAATGACTTGCTGCAGTGCTGGCTGGTCTCCATCTCTTCTTTATGTTCCAGCTTCCTCAGCTTCCTAGAGCTTCTGAAGCACCATGTTTCTCTCCAAAAGCAGAGCCACCTCAAGGGGATGTCCTGTCTGGTACTCTTTATACCTGCCCTTAGATATCAGGTCATGTGTCATCTTCTCGGGGGCTTTTCCTGACCCCAAGCTAGAGAAGAATGCCCTACTGCACACTCACAGCGTACCCTTTCCTCCTTTCAGGCCCTCAGGAGCATGTGTGATGATTGTGTGGTCACATATGTGCTTGGGTTCATGCTGCCTCTCATGCAAGTGTGAAATGCTCATGAGGACATGACTTTGCTCTTGACTGTATTCCCAGCATCCACCACAGTTTCCAGCTCATAAAGTACATCAAAAACATTTTCCTACTGAATGAGTGTACTCCATGAGCAGAGCGCTTCTATCATCTTTGTTTAATATTCACCAATTTATTCTCCAACTACTTTTATCTCCTGTGCTAAAAGAGAACACAAACACACATGCACACACACACGCACACACACACATCTTAATGAGTTTTCAAATATCTTTAAAAATATTTAACCCAACTGATATGAAAATGATATATATGTGGCTAAACCAAGCACTATTCCTTTCTGAATCCGAGTTCCCAGGACATCTTGCAATACTATGTACTTCAGAGCACACCTCAGGGCTAGCATCAGTGCTCGTCGGAGTTCTTCCACGTGAAAGATGGCCAGTATCATAAAAGGAAAGTATACTGGGGGGCGGGGTGAATTCACTTGAGTCATTTCCTAAGTCAGTTCCATGGGTCGAAAGTGGATCCTCAGGGGCTGGGGATATAGCTCAGTGGAATAAGCGCTTGCCTAGCAAGCGCAGGGTCCTGAGTTCGATCCCCAGTATCGCAAAAAAAAAAAAAAAGAAAGAAAGTGGACCCTCAGTGCCTGGTTTCCACTCCCTAGTGGAATTTTTCAGGACATGAGCACTAGTAGAAAAAATAATCTCTTTAGGAAAGATACACATTTCTCTTAAAAACTGGAAATATAAATAATGAGCATATATAAATGTACAAAACTGGGTATAATAATGGGCATATGTAACAATGCTTATATATTTTTATCTTCTTTTAATTGGTTTTCAATTTTAAAAAACCAATGAAAATATGAGAATCTCGTAAATGTGTTCCTTTTATTAAAAAGATCCATGGGAATTGCCTTAGAGAAATGTTTTAAATTTTATAATAGAAATTTTTAAACAAGAGTAAAAATAATCTCATAAATGGACCTACCACCAAGCTTCAATAATAGTCGATACTCTGCCCATACTGTGGCCTCTGAGAAAACTTAAAAGGGCAAAATACTGATGAAGTTCAAGGACTTGTCCAGCAGAGGTACCCACGATGGTCTCACTGCTGTCCACTCTTCCACCAGCACTTCTTTGGCCCACCCTGTAATTACAGCTTTCTGTAAAATAGGATGGACTATACTTTGTATCATCACCATTGCATAGAGAGGAGGGTTTCTCACCCCCTCTAGCTAGAACAGTCCTATTTTTCGGGACAAGATTCCTATCAGAAGCATCTTGAGATGACTCTGACATGAATATATTCAAGATCATTTTTAGAAATTGACACATTATTCAGAGTTTGATAGAGACAAGCTCGTGACTCACCGTGTGTCTTTGCACAGGCTGCTACATGAATCCATACTAGATGTAGTTCATTTGCAGCTGTTAAAATTTAAAGTCACAATTCTTTTTATGAGTCTTTGTTTTAACTGATGTTAGTAAAGTTACTTGTTTTTATGACAATCCAATTACCTTGTCATGTATTTTAGAAATTATGCTCTGTCATATATTTAAAATTACTCTGAACATCAGCTAATGTCTGGATTTTTCAATAGCTTTTGGTCAAGAATATTAAAAATTAACTTTACTAAAGATAGAAATTACTATTTGAAATCCCCTACATTAAAGTAACTTGAGGAAATAGATTTTCTGCATTGTTCCAAGAGAGAAGATAGGACATTGGGCCTTATCTTGAACTTGGTCCAATAACCTTGATAAAAATTAGTTACTCTGTCCTGACCTTGGAGTTCACAGCCACCAGAGGCTGAACTTTCCGCCCTGCATTCTGTTCCCTAATGACCAAGCTAGCTGGCAGGCACCCAAGTCCCTCAGCTGTTAAGAGACAGAGGTTAGACCTATGACCCTGCACCCTCCTGGATCCCTACTGCCTCATTTTGATTAATACATGTATGGAGATGATCTGCCTGATTCCTACTTAGACACTTCCTGATCGAGGCCACCTATGAACCCTATTTTTAAGATCTTGGTGTCCTTACCCATTAGAAAGCACTGATCTACTTTCTTAAGTTACTGTGCAAATTTTTCTGGTTTAAATCCCTACCATTACACACAACTGAGTCTTTATCACCTCTTGAAGGCTTCTCAGAGTTTGCATATATGCACTTTAATTTCAGGCAACATCGGGCTCAGGATATCATAGGTCCCAGTAAGAATCCTTCAAACCTACGTTCACTTGTTCTTTCAATTCATGGTAATATGTTCAAGGGAGTTGAATCCATTGTTGACCCCCATGCGTACTTACAGCCCTGCAAAGCAAGGGAAAGAGAGACTCAGACACAGAAGGGTGATGCTTCCATAGGTGTCAGCTCTTCTCCACCAGACTTTCCATTAGCGACTAGGCCAGTGGTGGTGAACCTGTGACACACATGCTCCAGTGGGTTGTTCGTATCATTGAAAGCTCTGAAAGGTTTTTCCATCCCTGGACTAGGCCATAACTTCCCTTGGTCCCCAGTTCCATATACTTCCTGTGGCCTTCTGGGTGGATTTGGGACAACGTTGGTTAGTCCTGGGAAGTCAACCTCTCAAGCTTTTATGCATCTCTTGTATTTATGAAGCAAGCAAGTATGAAGCTCAGAAATGACACTGAAGCGCGTCCCTGCCAGCATCCCCCAAGGAAGTCGTAAACTCCCACACTGACCTTTCAGTCTTTCCTCCCAGAAGTGAAGCATCTGCTGAGCGCTAGTGAACTCAGAAACGTTCTCTATCTCCCTGACCTTAGCAAGCAAACACACATTTTCCAGCACACACAGCAGCCTTGGTGCGATCAGTGCTACAGCTGGCGCAGAATACCCTGTGTGTGTCACGGTGAGGTATCTTCCTGACAGTAACCGAGGTCCCGGGGGAACTGCAGCGCCAAGGAAAATGGACGCCAGAGTCTGAGAAGCGCCCTTCTTTATCTTCTTTGCGGGCAGGCGCCCAGCCTTAGATGCTGAGGGCCTGAGGTTGTGCCTCCGATGCAGGACTCTCCTAGCTTCCGAGGATCCCCTTTTGATTAAAAACAGTTGCAAAGATGACCTGTACTGACTTCTACTTAGACACACCTGACTTGAGCGTGTGGAATTTGGACCTAGACCAGCCACAAAGCCTTCTCCTCTTTTCTGGTCTGACTTTCTTCCAACCATAGCAGCAACCGTCCCAGAAACTCCACGCAGTCGCTGCTGAAGGAGGGAATCAGGTAACAAGGCAAGGTTTGCAGGCCTCCTGAGATCCAGCTGAAACAGTCACTGTGTCACCTTCAAAGCTATGCTTGCACAGTTAAGAAAAGCTTTGCCAAGGACAAACACATTTCCTGGATCATTTACTAAGGGAAAGCCAATTGTTAAAGAAAACTACAAAATACCCACAATGAGTATGAAATCTTTTCATCCCCTACTCTTTAGGTAATTTGTTCTGATTGCAACTATTTCAAAGGACAAGATTACACACCAGGGAAGCCAAAGGATTTTTGGAAAGGAAAATGAGTTCCCTGCTGAGGCCCTATCAGAACTCAGTCCTGTGTTTGGAAGCAAATGCACATTTTTTTCAGCATTAATGAAACCTTGTTAACTGTGAACACTGGAGCTGAACTGATCTAGTGAGAGGATTTGCTGGGTCACGCGGGTGGGAGGGTTAGGAGTTACCGGCATCTTGAGAGATCACTGTCACTCTCGTTTTTCTCCTTGAAGCAAGAGAACTTAAATATTTACTAAAAACCTGTGACAATTAGGGTATAGGAAAAAAAAGTGGAGGAACAAAATTGAAACCCATTGACCTTTCTCACGTGGATAAAGATAAGATACACATTTGTAAGAAATAGACTAAAATATTGTAGTTTTCAAACTTTGTTTCTTTTCCTTCTATTTTGTAAATTCTCTTTGACAATCAGCAACTCTCTTGCCCTACCGAGAAAACGTTCTTTAATGGTGTCGCGTACGTGACCTTCCGGACTCAGCAGGAAGAGTTTCGAGCCGTTCTCTGTGCTGCGCCTATCAAGGCTCCACCAACAGCCAGCACCTGGCAGAGATAGGAGCGGGACGCTTCTACCGATTAGGGGAGAAGAATGAACATGATGACCGAGTTGGCTCCACCACCATATTCTTGCTGTGGAGTTTAATTTCCATATAACTATTTCATTGGGGGGGTACCGGGAATTGAACTCAGGACCTTGCACTTCCCAAGCAGGCATTTACGCCACTGAGCTATATCCCAGACGCTATTTTCATATAACTAAAAACGTCTGAAGAAAACACAGAGCAAAGTACTCTTTATAAACTAGTGCTTCCTGACACCCCAGGAAGTAAGAAAAGTAGCTCACACACAACAGCTAGGTGTTGGTATCATTCAGTGACCGTAGTGATTCAGGGAGATTTTAGCCAGTTTGAGAGAATGTAAGGCGGAGCTGACCGGGAGCCCAGGGCACCGTTCTAAAACTATAGCGCCTAAAAAGAGGAGTGACAAAGAAAGGAACGAATATTTTCCCTGCAGATGTTTATGCGTAGATATTAGGGTTAACCTCAATGTATAACCTCTAAGATTCTTTCCAGCTGTACAATTCACTGAGAACATAAACAAGATTTTACCTGGGAAACGTGTAGGCCCAGAAAGCATAACAGTGTACACAGGTGTCCCATTGTTCATCTGACTATTGCCTCATATGTTTTGTGTAGTCTAATTATCTAAATGATATTTGGTTAAATAAAAATTGGCACTTGTTAAATAAAAATTGTACCTTGTATTATATAAGAGGTGTACAGTATTTCAAATGTCTTAACTTTCTTTTTTAAATTATCAAAAGATAATTGGAAAGGTTTCAGGAATCACCGCATTCAAGATTCTTCTACAAAAAAGGAATGCCAGGGAGTCTCAGAGGTCTGTTCCTTCCAGCGAGGAACAGAGATGGAAGACAGACATCCCAGGCCCTGGGAGCACTCTTCCGTCATGGTCTGGAGCCTCTAGGGTAATAAGGTTCATCTCCAGGTGCGGAAACAGCACCATCTAGTGGCAATTTATTAGTTTTCTATGCATGCCATGATTCAACTCCATATACTACAGGAAGATGAAAAACATTTCACTCACCTTCTCAGCAATCCCTAACTTCCCCAGCCAGCATTTCTTAATTCAAGTTTTCAGCAAAGTAACACTCTTAATCATGACTTCAGTTCTTCTTTACCAATTGGTGTGCCAAATTGTTTCATCTTTTCTTAGGCACATGTAGATTACCCTCTCGTTATACCACATCAATATACCTGTTCTCCTATCACCATGTCAGGACACTTTGGCTGCCTTTGAAATAATTCTAGACATTGCTCAGGACAGTTGTGTGGACAAATTTCAGTCAAGCATATCTATTCATTCATCTTTCATGTTCTCAGACACTTGCCAATCTTATTATGTTTTGGGGGGCTAAACTTACATTCCTCCACCGTCAAGATCATAGAAACCAAAATGTGTTAACAAATAACTGTCCCATGAGACAGACGCTCTGCTGTAAGACAGCACAAAGGAAAGGGAACAATTCATCCTGCTGAGAGTAGAGAACACTGCACAGAAGTGGCCTTTGGTTTTCAAGAAGTGGGCGGGGCGTGCTGGGCAGTGGAGGGAGGGGAAGCTACAGCAGGAACAAAGGTTCAGAGTCGGGAGGGTTCACTGAGAAATGAAAAATCAAGAACCTCAAAAGGAGAAAAGTAAGAAGTGAGCTGGAGAGGTGACTTTGACCTCAAATAGAAAGATGTTTAGTTGTCATCCTGGAGCCCTCGGCTTTGTACGCAACCAGATTACATCAAATTATAAGCCACGGCAGAAGGAGTATGAGACCTTTAGGAAGGAAGATCTTTTGTTCATTCCAGGCATTTTGAAGCTAATTTTATGACTGTTTTCTTCATAGAATATTCACTTCACTTAGCAGCTAATGACCAAAGTCCTTGAAAATGAATTATTTGTCAATATAGGGGGACACACTTGAACTTGTTGGCTCCCACCCCATTTCTTTGTGGCAAAGGTTTGGAGAACACGAAATATATTCTTAAGAGAATAAAATAATTCTAAGCTAGAAGTTTTCTAGGTTTTCTTCCAGTTTTGTTCCAGTATAAATTTTCTGAGACAACTTGAATATCCACGCTTGTTCTTTCTGATACTATCCCCATCCAACATGGACTGTTTCATAAGTGAGAAAATAATTTAGTAGATATTCCATTTTAAAGCTCTTTTACAAGAAATACTGAGAAATTTTTCAGAGCAAAAGAGGTGATAAGAAGAGGCACTGGAAGCTAAAGAAAAAAGGAGCAAAAAAGATCATTTAAAACATGAGAAAAGCATTTTTGTGTATAGATTTCTGGAAAATTCTCATTCTACTGGCTTTGTGAAGACATCAGTCCCATTGGTACCAGATCATAAGTAGATGTCATTTAAAGATAATCATGATGGAACATGCCATAATCCCAGCATTCCAGGAGGCTGAGGCAAGACAATAGTAAGCTAGAGACCAGCCTGGACAATTTAGCAACTTAGGATCTTATCTCAAGGGTGGGTGAAAGTGCCCCAGTGCAAAGGCCCTGGAGCACATCCTCAGCTCTACAAAAACAAGGTTTTTAAGTAAATTAATAATAAATAGACAATAATGGCAACCAATTCTAACTAGAGGTTGACAGTTTTATCAGAACAATGCATGTGGTCAGAACCTGGTCAGTGTTCTCCACATCTGCACTGCTTATACAAGTACTTGCTTGCTAAAATCTTGACTCAGAAGTCAATCTTAACACTCCTGCTTTTATTTTTTTTATTAGCCACATGCATTCAAGCGTCAAGTCCTGTAAAATTCTGTTCCATTTTCGATGACTTGGTGATAGAGCACCCTAGCTATGTGGCTGCGCTCACATTGCTCTCCAAGTGATTTTAGAACTTTCTCACGCAGCTAAAAGCTAGTATCATGATACGATGCATTGCCTGATATTGTTACTGCGGAATTTCACGTCAAGGTTAGCATTCCCCTCACTAAGGGAATGTCCCACAGGACAGGCAGCAAACGGGACTCTCATGCTCCTGAAGCTGCCCTGCCAGACCACGAAGGGCAACCAGACTGTTATAACTTAGACCTAAAATAGCCCCGAAAACTTCGGGTGTTTGGAAGGTGGCTGGATGATGGGAGCATTGTAGCTGGTGTGCTGTTAGGAGAGAGAGTCTGGTCAGACCAGGCGGGGCCCAGAAGCTCCTCTTTGTGCTCTGTTACTTGTCTGCCGTGAAGCGACAGCTCCCTTTCAGCAATATCGCTCTGTCACGCTGTCCTGCCTTAGAGCCAGTCCCCTATAAACTGAAACCTCTGCTGACTGTGAGCCAAAATACACCTCTCCCCTCTTAAGTTTGGAGCACTGGATGTTGTGTCTCAGTGAGAAAGTAACTAAGACTCAGCCTTACTTACATGACTTCTTCCTGGCTAGGCTGGAGTTGACATGCAGATTTGGGTGCGTCATTTCTAAACTCTCCTTCCAGTTTGACCACAGGGAGATAGGAATGACCTGAGGTCAAGCTGCCTCCTCCTCTCCCTACCTCATAATCCAGCTCCGCCGACATTCTGCCCTCACAGCTGCCTCTGAGGACCTTGCAGCTCTCAGAAGCCTGAATCCTGTAGATATACGTAGGTGTGGCCGTGTACATACACATATGTGTGACCACGTATGTGTGGTCACCTTTATCAGCTATCAACAGAGCCAGTGACCACAGAATCCTCCAACATTTCATGTCCATGTGTGCTCTTCTGAGACTGTCTCTTCTGTGGTTTTAAGCGCTCAACCAATTAAACCTGGAAACTCTAAACATTCACAAAAGAAGGTGACACCAAGTAGACTATGATTCTCAGTCTGTTGAGAGCTGTGGTCCCAGATCTTATTATATTACCAGATTTCCAGAGTACCTATGACACGGTGGGTGCCACTGCCAAGTAGAATTATTCATTCATTGGAACCACCTTTTGGAACAAGCACCCTTAGAGAATAAGTACAACTGAACAACTGTAAAATATCAGAGCATAAATGGACACATGCCATGAGCTTGGGTGTACTAGGCAGTGACTGTGATCTGCTCTTGTGAAACTTAGAGGTAACGTACAACAGAAAGAACTAATCTGATCTAGGATCTGAATCACCAGGAGCCTTGAAGGGGGAGGGGTGTTTCAATAGAGACAGAGAAAAAGAGGCAGAATGTCCTTAAGACATAGAAATGAAGGGACAAGTCCTAGAAAGAACTAGATGTCTTTCATTGACATAAGCAGGGAAAGCGCTGAGGTTCCGTCTGCTCTTTTGTGGCCAGCTTGACTACAAAATATGATCCCAAAACCCTACTGAAGACCGACGAGTACATTTTTCAGGAGCATCTGGAAGGAGTATAGTATACCTCAGGTATCTGAGAACTGTGGCTCACTGCCTGGTTTTGTAAATCAGGTTTATGGGAATGCACCATGCTCATACATTTACATATTCTCTGCGGCAGCTTTTGCTCTACCATGTCAGAGCTGAGCGGTTGCCAGAGAGAAAGTGTAGCCCATAAAACCTAAAATATTTACAGTCTGGGTGTTTTCCCAGCCTGTGTGAATCTCTGGGTTCGATCCCCAGCACTGAAAACATGAAAAAAGTTTTTTTAAAAAAAAGAAAACTACCTCTACTAGCAAGGAAACAGCCAGCAACAGCAATGTGATTTCACAGTAACACTCCAGACAACACGTTGAGCTTCTTCCTCTATGCCAGGAAATGCGTTTCTGTGAGGGGCATGTTTGACTGGATCCCTGGCATAGTAGCTGCAGTGAAGGTGGAAGTTGATAGAGACAGAAGCACAGACACTAAAGTGAGGCTCTCCAGAAGACTGCGCGATGCTGTTGTCTGGCTATGGTCTATTTCCCTAAGGTTTGTGTGCCTGAAGTTCCGCCACAGTGTGGTAGTACTGAGGTGAAGAAATCTTTAAGTGGTGAGGCCTTAGGTCATGAGCCTCCACGGATTAATGCAGAATGGATTGCTTCGCACAGGGACAACTTATTTTTCCCACAAGAATGCGTTACTATGAAAAGAAGTGCCTTGACACCCTGACTCGCCCTTGTGTCTTGTCTTCCCCTGTGATCTCCCCATCTTGCACGTACTCCTGGCATTGTGCCACCTGATACGTTGGGTTATAGCTAGAAGGTCCTCACCAGATCCAAGCAGATGCCTGGGCCATACCCTGAGGCCTCCAAAACTATTAGCTAAATAAACCTATTTACTGCATAAGTTACCTCATCTCAGACATTTTATTATAACAGCACCAAAAGGACTAACATACTGGTCAGCTCCAGATAAAATATGGAGGCATGATTTTTCCACAGACCACTGGTTCCCTCAAATGGGAGGTAATAAGGTCTGTGCCTGTCAGAGTTTGACTGGTGTGACTGTGCCGCATCTCAGGGTCCAGCAGTCGCTATGATGTAAAACACATCTTCCTGAGGCTGAGACCTGGGAGTGTGATCTGAGTAGAAGCCAGAAAAGCCCAGGAATCTCCCAAGGGCTGGGCGATGACAGAGGGAAATATGCCCATGCCCAGCAAAGGGTGGTTACCCTATATGGCAAAGGGTCCTTATTACAGGTGTCAGAAATTATGGGCACTTACAGTTAGCAAAAGAATACCTTGTGAAAGAAAGAAGAGCAGGGGATCACCATGCCTGCAGGAGGTGGAAAGGGTCAAGAGGCGCTCCTGTTCTCATCAAAGCTCTGGAGAGGTTGAGTGACATTGGGACATTTTGCAGTGTCTTCGAGAAGTCTTCCCCAGACTCTCTCATAGTCTCGATTTGCACTGTATTCTTATTTCAAGGCTCCAAGCCTAGGCAATGCCTCCATCCCCCTCTCACCACCTGTGGGGCCTGATTCTGCTGTCGTCGCTTGCCAGCCTGAGCATGGCATTTTGCAGCCCTAAGAAGCAGCTGACTGCTCTGCAACTGGGAGGTGTCAATAAGCTGTGGGCAGTAGAGGTTCTAGCCCCATCTCTAGGTGGTAGTGGCCACTGTAGAGCATAGGAAGGTGAAAAACGCATCCCTTGTGTTATACTTGAAGCATTCAGCTGTGTGAAGCCAGTCACAATTGAAGGTGGACCCCAGCAAGGAATGCCACAGCAGCCCAGTCCAGCCATAGCTACGGTCACGGCCTGAGAAGTAACTTACAATAAATTCACACAACTAACAAGTCAGGAAATGAATATCAAAACTCTCTTCTTAGACAAACAAGAGGCCAGGTTGTGAGATACAGGTTGGACCAGAAGTGATTTGATACTGATCTGTACATCATGGAGCTAAAAATGACCAGTGCCAAACTAGAAGCCAAGTATCCAGCCTATTCACAATGCCAAGGTAGAAACACAATCCATACATACTCAAGACATCAGAGATGCCAGGCAAGTGCTAGGGCTGCTGGTGCGGTACCACAGCCTTCTTCCTAGATGAGCGGGCAGGCAATTAGGAAATGAGCAAGTAGGACCCATTAATCACACCTGACTTCCTGGATGTTAGTGAGTGGCAAAAACTAGTTTCCGGTGAGTGTGTTATATAGCGTTGCATAGAGCTCCAGACTACGAATTGGGCCCACTGTGGCCATTTCCTGCTTGCCAGGGGCTGTTTCTCATTGAACAATTTCTGAAACCCACTCTTCACAGAGATTCAGTCTCATGGAGGTGCTCAGAAGTTGAAATCAGGAATGTTTGGAGATCATCCATAGTGACCTGCTTGGAGAAACATTTTATATCACTGAGCTGTCAGACACCTTATGTCTACATCCAATGTTAAGATTCTGTTAATGAAAAAGCCCATGTATATTTAGTGTCAGAGGCTTTATAACAGGAGTCAGAACGTCTGCTTCTGAATAGGTCTTCCAACTTGCAGTCCATGGTGACTTCCAGAACAAATATCCTACAGTAATTCACAAATCAAGCAATACCTTGTGATGAAGAATGCTGGCAAAAGACAGGCCCATATGGGCTCATACAATCCTCCTAAAATCAATTATTAATGAAGTCTTTGGCATGCAGATGTTGTATGCAAGAATTGGTTTGGTGCCCCACAATGTGATCTTTTGATCCTATTTACAAATCAAGGCTACTGTAATCAATAAGGTCTTGTTAAACATCACTAAGGGAGGGAGGGAGGGAGTAAAAGGTGCAAAGTTAATAACCTTTTACACATACGATTGTTTATCCCTGGATGTAAAATATCCCTTTCTACTATTGCTAGATTCTTTCACTGCTATGGTACATTCTTGCACTAAACGTACTCTAATTTAGACATTATTTATTTGTTTAAAATTCGAGGGAAGTCATTTCAGACTGATTCTCTGAACTAGCCCTCATTTTGTTACTAGACTAATGATTAAGGGTTTTGCTAACAAGGATGAATTGGAAATCTGGGTGCTTCAGAGGAAACTAAGACCAAGAAATGTTAACTAAGTTGCTTATTGGCTTATTGCAAAAGCAACTAATTGAACAAGAATGTTGTGCATTTCAGTATTTGTTTTCAGACAGAAAAATTTTTGTTTACTAAATGAACAAATCTCTAGATAGGTGCTCCATATGCAATTACCGAAGGTCAAGGATTAACTTTGATCAGGTTGGGCTGGGGATATAGCTCAGTGGAATAAGCGCTTGCCTAGCAAGCGCAGGGTCCTGAGTTCGATCCCCAGTACCGCCAAAAAAAAAAAAAAAAACAACTTTGATCAGGTTTCCTGATGAAATCTCATTCCACAGAGCTTTACCGTCTGAATGTGTTATTACTGGAACTCAGCAAAGATGCCGCTTTAGCTCAGTACAACCAAGCATGGTCATAACAGGTAACCAATATACGTAGCTCACTTGTCCCAACCCCTGGTCTAACACCTTTACATTTATCCTTTTGTATAATCTTCACTACAACCTTATGAAATATGTTTCCTTACACTTCCATTTCACACAGGTGGAAATGGAGAAATTAAGTATTTTATCTTATCATGGTAAACTCAGGCAGCCCTTTTCCAGAACTCCAGAACTTAGCCAGGTGCCTCCCTAGTGGCATTTCCACTCTGTGTGTTACAGAGAGCCTAGTATAGGATGAAATTTCACGTATTTAGAAACACAGATAATTCATGTCTACTAACAGAATCTGATCTTCACCACAAGATGCCATAAATTGTCCAGTTTGATTGCTCCAAAAGTGATCCCTCTCTCTACTCACCCCGCACAACAGGTCCTTTCTATATCCTGTATCACTTGACTTCCACCTTGAAGATGTGGGGCCATGAAAAATGGCTTCTATGGGGCTGAAGGTGCAGCTCAGCAGTACAGTGCATGCCTAGCATGTGCAAGGCCCTGGGTTCAATTCCCAGCAGTCCCACCAAATAAAAAGGTTTCTTCTGCCTGTGTGCAGAATTCCACTCACTGCAGTATGGTGAATACATGTGGTGAATACCCACTTCCTCATAGTGCCCTTCAAAGATCTGGAAGAGTAATTATGGGCAACCTTAAATGGCATTCTTCCTAGCTCTTTGATCGCCATTGCAGTGCATTTATATTGAGATCTTATCTCTGTCCTCTGGGCTTTCTAAACTTTGGAGAGATCCCCTTTGAAATGCAGGACCCAGAAATAACAAGACAGTTATCAAAGGCCCAAATAAGCCCCAAAGATGGCCCCATGACTGTAGGATGCTTCTTTCCATGCCACTGAGATGTCCTAAATATCCCTCACTGGACTGATGACCACTTCACATCACCCACCCTCATCCAATTTATAACCCACACTGATTCCAGGGGGCCTTTTACATATTAAATCAAACCTGCCCCATTATCTATTCTTAGTTACCCTTTTAAAAACAAGTGTAAGATTTAATATTTAATCACTAATAGATGGGTCTCTTCTCAAGCCTATAGAGTTGAGAGCAGAGGAGAAAGGAGAAGAGAGAGAAAAAAATCACTCTGCGTTCATTCTACCCCAGCAGTTCTTTCTATGTACACTAAAGAAATTCAAATGGCCAGTTAACTAGCTTACAGATGTAATTAATTATTTGAGAAAGTAAAAACAAAAAATAGTATTAACACAGCTAAGCTGGGCCTTGACATAAAGGTAACCAAAGCAAAAGTTCCAAGAACTTTCGTATTGGGGCTATTTTCCTTATGGTTTCCCTTGTAGAAATGCAATCAATTAGATGTTATAATTTTAGACATTTGTCAAAACAAGAGCCAGCCTGTCACAGAGGCAACCTGAAGTTTGTGGTATGTCTTTTGTTTTTTCCCTTGTGACAGTTTCCATGCACAAGAGATTAAACCTAGAGAAACTGTTAATTGGCAATCTTGGCCAAAAAATTGAACCAAAAGCAAGGCCAAAAGCAAGACTCTTAGAGAATAAAATACTCCTTCATGACATCAGTAGCATCAGTGAACACACAACCTCAAAAATAAAAGCAAGTTTAATGCATAGCTACAGAATCAAGATCCCACACACAAACTACAATAGATTTTCATCTGTACATACCAAGGGAGTTTAAAATATTAGTGTGGTCAGAGATGTGTTTCCCTTTCCTTGCAAACATTTTCATAATCTTTTAAAATCACAGAGTACACGTCAACTTTACAAAGCAACAAAGAATGTGGAGCATAGATTTTAAATAATAAGAAATAAACAGCTCAAGTTTTAGAACAATATTTTCCACTTGCCTTTTTCTTGGTTTGGTTTGGTTTGGTTTGGTTTGGGGTTTTTTGGGTACAGGGTAGAACCACCTAGTTTTAAATTATAATGTTAGTCATCTTTATAAAGTGCTTTGAAATTTAGTGAGTTAATGTGAAATCTGAAAGATATATTAGAAATTCCCATAAATATAGGTAGAAAAAGGAAAGACCTTTTTATTAGCTAGATAATTCAATTATAGTAACAGAAAAATTCACTCTGAAAATTCAGGTATTCAGTGAAAGGGATAAAGACAGAATTTTTCTAAGAATGATTTGTCTATGGTAGTGAAATATATGTATATATCAAAAAGCTCTATGTCTACATCTGCATTTTCAGTTAAAGTTATCTAGCTTTCTGAAGTCTTTTGTTCTATACATCCTTTCTTTAACTTCTACTCTCAGTACAGCCACAAGGTGGTTTTCATTTCAGATGTGTTTTGAGTATTTACTCGGTTGAAAATCATCCTAAAAGTGCACATCAAAAGTAGATCGTCTAAACTCAGCAAAAGTCTCATTTTAAAAGATCAATTTGTGACCCCCCAGATGGTGAAAATATAGATTCTAGTCAGCTCCTCATTTTTCACATAAATAAATATGTCCTTGAGATTTATGACCTAGGAAAAATCTTGTTTGCTATCTAGATGACTCGGGAACCCAGGAAGGAATGTCACTGGAGGAGGTTTTGGCAGGAGTTTGGAGTACAAAACACAAAAAACACAAGGGGAGTTCCAAAATATTTGGAAAACTCAGAAACAATAGCATGTGTTCATTCTCAGCTGCTTTGTGGCTAGTTTTCATTCGCCACTTTTGCCATTGAGATCCATAGCAAAAGAGTGACAAGGGACACTGTGGCCCGCTTTGGTGGTGGATATTTTATTCTAGGCTATAGTGCAGCTTAAAATGCTTGCATGTTTATTATGGCAAGGGAGACAATCTTATCTGTGATTTAAAACAGACATATGTGCTAAATTTATGACTATAGGTCTCCTATCATGACCTCCACTTTCCAAGACAGAAACAAACAATAAAAACAAAACAAAGAAACTCTCTATGATGCAGAACTACAGCCAAACATTTACACTCAATAAAACATATTACAGGAATAACTGATATTTCAGCTAGTAATTTTGAAGATTTCAAAGCTCCAGAGCCATTTCTGGACTGTAAATGAAAACCCAGTGTTAGAACAGACCAAGGTAGAGGAGCTGTGGGGGACACAACACAGAGGTGGCTTCATGCTCTGCCTGCTTAGATTTCTGGTTCCCAAGGGCCTTAAAAATCTGCAGAACCACAAACTCAACCCCTTGACTAGGCCCATGGGTTACTGTGCCATGTGTATTCTCACTGCAGCACAAAAAAGAAATTATTCTTTGGAGAATCTCCCTGTGATCGTTTCTTTTTTGTGTTAGGTTGACATGAGTCTTGAAGGATGTGTGGAAGTCAAACAGAAAATGTTGGAGGGGAAATAATTCCAGAATTGTAGAAATGCTTGAGATGAAGGTAAATGAATTTACTAAATAATTATTGTTGAAGATATCTCAGACACAAATGTATTTAAATATATAAAAGTCAACATATGCGGTGGGGAGAGTTTTTAAGGGAACTTTTCAGCAAATTAAATGAGTACATTTTTAAAAACATTCATCAGCCTCTTACCGTTTTTGAATCATTCTCTGCCCTGAAAGATAGAGTCATGTAGCCCAAGCTCAGGGCACCAACTTTGACCTCTCTTCTTCCATTCTTCTCTTTAAGGTTGCCCCATGTTTAGTCAGTTACCAAGTTCCATTTGTTCTCTCTCAAGTGAGCGTCTTTCAAGTTTTTCTCTCTTGAGTGTCTTCCAAGTTCATCCCTTCTTTTCCATTTTCACAGGAGCGTTTCTTACCCAGGACCTTATCAGTTCTCCACCTGCATCTAGGGGTGTGACTCTGAAAGCCAAAACAAACAAATAAACAAGAAAAACAGATCTTCACTCACTTATTCAAATGGCTCCACTGGTGGCCCCGTTTTTACAGTCTACACTCCTCCAGGCTTCTGAAATCTGTGTTGGCCCGGGCCCTGCTGCCTCTTCATCCACCGCCAGTGTTGGGGAAACCTCCATCACTGCACAAATCCATACGCTTCTGTGCCCTTGTGCATATGCTTCAGACACCTTCATCTCAAGCATTTCTATAATCCTGGAATTATTTCCCCTCCCACATTTTCTGTTTGACTTCCACACATCCTTCAAGACTCATGTCAACCTAACACAAAAAAGAAACGATCACAGGGAGATTCTCCAAAGAATAATTTCTCTTTTGTGCTGCAGTGAGAATACACATGGCACAGTAACCCACGGGCCTAGTCGAAGTGGTTGAGACAAGGGAATGTTTTCAAGGACAAACAAGGGGATTGAAACAGATATTGTCAAACAGTTTTCCTCGGCCTTGGAGGTTAATAACAAGAATAGTGGCATTTCAAAGCTGGGCAGATAGTTGCTGGGAAGTTGCCCTTGTAGAAGATTCTTTGCTGAATGTTGCAGTGACCTTTGTGGTTCTGGCAGTGTCTTTGTGATAGTTATCAGACAATGAGGTATGACAATCCTTGACAGAGCTCCAATTTGATTCTGATAACTGTCACATTTCATACTTAGCAATTGCTATCCTCTTGTAAATTCCTTCATGGTGTCCTTAAATTGAGCACAAATTGCTTTCTTTTTGCAAACTCAGCCCATTACATAAGCCTTCTTTTAAGCACATATTTCATTACGTCATACTCAGTTGACTGGTTCATTGTTCACTGTCTTGCATAATGAGGCCTTTGGGGACAGTGATTCTTGTGCTCCATGTTTGCATCACAGCGTTCAGCTAGGACTTGATAGAACTCAATGCATCCTTGAAGAATGAATGAATAAGAGGACACAGGAAAGCATGTTTAATTTAGAATGTGTGTGCTGGGAAACTCCAGAGAAGGAGTTTAGCAGATGAAGGCAGAGACAGCTGGTGGGGAAGTTAATCCCTGACCCTGTTTCCAAAGTTATATATTCATTCCTACATGCATTCATTTATTTCACAAGCATTGGCTAAGTGCCTGCCGTGTTTAGACGCCATCCTAGGCGCCGGAGTTGTGCAAATAATGAAATACACTTCCTGCTCTGAAGGGCTCCAGGAAATGCAACAGAAAAGAGCGGGGGCCTGGTGGCAGCTGAGGGGAATGGTGTGTGCTCCGGGGACAGGCTTCTGTCTAAAGAGAGTCTTGCAAAGCTGGAGGAAGGCACAGCTGGTTGTGAGAGACAGTACGTGCAAGTGCCATGGAGGTAAAGAAGTTTGTCACCAGTGATGGGAATGGGTATCATTTAAGGCAACCCCGTTATAAACTCACACTCAAAAAGACACACTTATACTGAAGTCTCAGTTTCATACCTTTATCCCCCGGGGACATTATACCGTCTGTAAAGTGGAGGTGTGATACTCATGAAGCCATGACCGGAAGCGCGTGGCACCACGTGAAAGCCCAAGGAGGAGGAGGATGGCTCCTGACACTGCCACACAGAACTGCACGAGATGGGCTTGAGCCAGTCTGAGAGGGCCTCGTGCCCCACACCAGAAAGTTTTAACCTGAAAACCCTGGAAAAACTTTCAGTAACAAATTGTAAATGATCAGATTCACATCTTCAGATCTCTGTTAGCTATGTCAAGGATGACATTAAAACTTAGCAAAAAAAACCATCCATGACAGCAGAATGGAGACAGCTGGGCCACAGTGAGGACAGAACAGGTTCTGGGGATGTGAAGAAGCAGAACCAACAGAACTGAGCCACTTACGGCAGTATAAGAGAAAAGAAACTCGGTGGTGGTCCTTAGACGTTTGGCTTCAGTCAAGTGACTGAAGTGGGACAGCTGCTGAGGAAGAGAGGACACAGAGCAGACAGAGACCACAGGAAGGGAAGTAAGAGTTTTAGTTTTGGTGCTGAGTTTCAGAGCCTGGGAATATGCAGGCAGAGCTGCTGGGAAGCTATTAATAAATGAATACCATTCCTTCAAGGAGTGGACATACGTATGGGAAAGTAGGTACTGTATAGTCTGAAAGAGGAGATTAACAAGTAGTCATGTAACTGTATCACAGGGACAAAATATATCACCAATCCCTCTTCTTTAGAAACTTGGAGTCAATTTCAAAGATGCCTAGAAGGGATTCATGCTGTGCTTCAGGCAGTCCTGGAAAGGAAAGGGGCACTCTCCCCGCCTCCGTAAGAATGAAAGTTCCATAGAAGGAAGGAGCTTTGTCCATTTTGCCCATCGATCTGTTCCCACCTCTTACACAGGACCCAGCACACACTTAGTACTCGGTTAAGGCTTGTGGAATAAGCTGTACAAAGGATGAGATTTGAAGAGGAAATGAAGTCTGAACTGTGACATTAGCTGGGAGGACTGCCACGTCACGCTCTCTAAAACACTCCCCCGTACCTTCGCCATTTTAATTTTTCCTCTGCCTGCTCTGTTCCATGTACTTTCACTGGTTTTCCCTGTCTTCCCATTCTCACGTGAGCTATCTATCTATTCTCACTGCTCTATTCCCGGTGCCTAGCACAGTGCCTGGCATCAAACAAGCAGATAAAAGGGGCTGTGTGAATAAGAGAAATTAAGTTAAAATCTGGCTTACGCGTTAGAGCCACGTCGCTGATCAAGTTCTTTTCCATATATGCAGTAAATTTTCTCCTGCCTTGTAATTGAAGTAGAGCACAAAGGCTTTCCTTGTCTTTCTCTTCCTCCCCAACTGAGGCAACTTACCCACAAGGTGCACAAGAGTCCCATTAGAATGAACTGGCCTGTCTGAGCACTGCATGCCAGGAAGCATTTCTCTTGCCTTTTCTGTGTCAGCTAGTTTTCCTTTCTGCCACAAGATTCAGATCCTGAGACAGGAAGAGACCTCAGTGACAGCTGCCTCAACATTCTAAAACCATCAGTTCTATTTTTACTTTACTCATTGAAAGTCTTTCTTTGCTAAAGCATCTTCTAATGAGGCCTTAGTAGGAGGGACTCAAGGAATAATCAAAAGATTAATGGGTTCTGGACTTTTGTTCTCCTCCCGTTGTACAGGCTGTGTCTGTACAGCGATTACCTGAGTGTCCACTCTCGACTAGCTCTTCCATGTCAGACGGATACAAACAAAAATAAATGTAACTTCTGGGGCGAAATTGCCTATGTATCACACACTACGCAAGCACTATAGTCAATAACTCTCTTAAGCTTCAGAACATACTTATAAGGTAGATTCTTCCTTTAATCCTTTTTACAAGTACCACAAAAAAAAAAAATCCTTTTTACAGAAGGAAAAATTGAGCTCCAGAGGGTTTCAGTAACTTCCCCAAAGGCACACATCTAGTGCACTGACAGGGCCAAGAATTGAAGCCAGGGAGTCTGATGACATTAAAACTCTGAACCTTAACCACTGTGCTTAATACCATAGACATATAAGCAAGGCTCACGGATTAACAAAGAATTTTGTCTTGGGTCCACAACACATAGCGTTGATTTGTAACTATCCCAAAGGTGGATTATTTATTATTTACTGATAGCAACACAGGAGATGGGAAGGGAAAAGACCGTGTATGACGCAATTGAGTAAATTTCCCAGCTTGCCAGCTCCCAGGCTTCAGATAAGAACTTGCACAATCCTGTACATTTCAAACTATTGTGTGTTTTATTGCCTGAGCAGCTAGCTTTCTATAAAACCAATGGACTGCTTTCAAAATGTGTTCTTTGAAAGTGGCCATTAAAGAATGAATCTCCTGAATGAGCCGGAGATGAAACTCAGTGGCTCAGCTCTGTAAGGAAATAGGGAGGCAAGACAACTACAGGGGATGCTGGTGAGATGGTCAGATGCACCAGCAGGCTTTGGCCAAGAAACACATCTCAGTAGTGGGGGGCTGGAGGGATGGGGCAGACAGCTTTCCTCTATGGAGTGACTAGAATAGCAGTCTAGTCTCTCCCTGATCCCTGTGGCAGACAATAAATGTCTACGTCCACAGCCACGAGAACAGTGTGTCTCACCCACCCACGTTGCTTGGGCTGGTTGATACTGACCCCTGTGGCCAGCCAGCCCATGGCTCAGTGCATCTGTGAAGCCTCCTTTTATGCTCCAAGGGCTATCCTCCCAACTGGGGATTCAGTGGCAAACAAGACCAGATGTGAATCAGTCCTTTCAGAGCTGTTCTGTACTGGAGACGGAATTGAATCAAATCATCTCACCTGTAAATATGTTGTTGTAAGTTCAAATAAGTCCTAGGAAGCAAACAAATGGGGACCTATAACAGGACAGAATCCAGGCTCCATAGACAATCCAACACTAACAGAAACACAAACCAAGGCTGAATGACCAGGGGCTAGGGTGAGGGTGGACTTCCTGGGAGAGGGAATAGTGCATGCAAAAGCCCTGTGGTAGCAAGGTTACCACTGGGCAATGGCAGCATCTTTGTGCACATTTGGAAAAACATACCACTTCCTTCAGACCCTATGCTTCTATTGGAAAATTGTCATAATTTACTAATTTTGTGTTAAAACTAGACTTTTTACGGCAATTTTCCAGAAAACTGTTGTTTATATGATTCTGCATTATCTGGAATATTAATGGTGCAATACTACCCTGATTGTTACCATAGTGACCAGTCATGTGTGGCTTACAATGTGGCTGGTCAAAACTAGGATGCTTTATAAATACAACATACGCATTAGATTTTAAAGATTGGGGAAAAGGGAAGGATATAAAATACCTCTGTTATTTTTATATTGATTGCGTGTAAAAATGACATTTGAATAAATTGGGTCAGGTAAAATATTCTAAGACTTGATTTTACTTTTTTTTTTTACTTGTTTAGGTGGCTACAAGAATATTTAAGATAACATATGTGACTTATAGTTCCACAAAGTTTCTATGGAACAGCACCGGTGCGTCCTTCCATGGGGTGGCCCTGGGTGTCACACAACCTGGCAAGCGATGCTGTGCACCTGGTTGACAGGAATGGGCATGACCAGCACAAGATAATGAAAAGAGACCAGAGTCACAGTCCCACCAAGCACAAGGTATAAGATACGCTGTAGCCCAGGCAGGCCCCCTCTGTCTCCTGAGTCTAGAGAATTTGACAAGCCTCATCCTTTGTTCCACAACTGACGACATTTCCTAGGTTTAGAAGTTTATTTCATCTAAAAAAGAGAGACAAGATAACTCTACCCACAAGGGGCACAGAGTCAGTGTGGCAGAAAACAGAGGCAAGTGGCCATGCAATCGGGTAGGAGAGTGCTGTGACCTCCTGGGCTGAGCCCCTAGTGCTAAGTATTTAGGTGCTGTTGTAGGTAGAGGAGCCTGGCCAAACAATGCGGAGATCTCCCTGCACATCAGTCCTGACGCAAAGCATCAGGACCCGCCTTCCTGGTGCTGCTTCCCTGCAGAGTGTGGTGCAGGGAAGGAAGTGACAAGAGACCATGGCGTCCTCCTTTCTCTGAGCCCAGGGGCCTCTCCCTCTCCACACGTGGATGCTTCTTTTCAAAGCACATAACATCCTGGAGGTCTTTTATCGCACCTTCCGATCAGAGAAGGAACTAGCCAGCTCCCTTAGGGATTCAGCAGAAAGGGGCAGGCAAAGTCTTCACTCGAGAGCAAGAAGGGCTGACATTGCGGAAACCAGGCCTGGGACACGGACTGAGGGATTTGAATTCCAGAGCACAGATCTTGTCCTCATTCCCAAGAGTTTCCATTCACACTCAGATGAATCAAAGAACAGTTCTAAAATATCAATGACACCAATTGTAGTCATATGCCAGACACTATACCAAGTCAGATACACTTACTAGCTCATTTCACTCTCTGACAAAATTTACAAAATGTGCAGAACTGTATCTGTTTTACAAGTGGAAAAACTGACTCACAGAGAAGTTAATGATTTACCAAATCTGCTCAGAGATGATAGAAAATATGCCACAGAGGGCTGGATGTGAAAGAAGGGCAGGCTGCTCTGTAATTCAGGGAATGGAGGACGTATGTGCCCTGCTATGCACCCCAGACTTTCTAAAGCAGTGAAGGCAGACCCCTGCTTTCTCCAGCTCTCACCTGGTGGGCCGCTCGTGGTGTGGTGTGGAAGGAAGTGGGAGAGGCCTGCGTAGGGAGGTCGGCAAGGAGGCTGTTGCCAGTCCCGCTACAGTCCTGAGAACACTATTGTGTGCTGCTCTGTCCAAGAGAATGATCTGTTAAAAAGGAAGGGTATCCCACTTGGAGCTAGACCAAGAAGTTAGATTCTTAGGTTTTATGTTGACTTGTCTAGAATTCCAAATAAAGTCATATTGCTCTCTAAAAATGCCCCCTAACCCAGGAAATGAAAGGGTAAGCAAAGCTGACTATCCCTAACACACATCCTAGCTCTAACGCACTGTGATGCACAAACAAACATAACTGACCGCAGGCTTTCTCTAGCAGCTGCTCAACTACCAAGAAGCTGGCACGTGAGCGCAGGTCTCATCCCCCCATTCATACACCTCTGTTGCATGACTTGTAAGTACCTGTGACTGCTGAAACACACTCTCCTTTTAAAAACACTTCTCACTTAGAAATTAATGATGAATTACACAAAAAGATTATTTTCAAGGATGAAAAAAATAGGTTTAAGAAGGAGACCTGAGTTCTGGAGCTAGCAAAGCCATTTCTTCTTTGTATTGTCTTGAATCGATGCCTGTCTTGGTTTTGTGTGATACTAATATGGTCCCAGGGACCATATTAGCATCACACAGAGCCGTGAATAGGCCACGCCCGAAAAGAACAAGGTTGGCCCAAATGTGTGCCTGACTGTTTCCATTTTAATTGTTCATTTATCAGACTGACATAGTCATATGAAATATAGATAGATAAAATATGTGCCTGGTCCCTGCTTCACACTCATTGGATGGTTAGAAATTATGGGAGGCGGTTAGTTTAGACCCAGCTTTCTATCTCGGGTCCTAACGGACTGGAATAGAAATTAAAACGAAGTCATTCACGCTTCAGTCCCACATCACCAAGCTGAAACTAGCTAGGATGACTTCTCAGCTCCTTGAGAAATCCAACCTAGAGAGATAACAGTCAAAGGGCCTGAACAGGCCACTTCAATTAGAGTGAAAGTGACATCCCTCAGCCTGGCCCCTGCACACACAGAGAAAAAGGAAAACTGAAGTAACCTGCTCTAAGTTAGTTATTTTTGTATTGCCCTTTCCCTACCACAGAAGAAAACAACTTTGAAATGACGAATCTGCTTTTTTTCTTTATTTCTGCTTTTTCTCAGCCTTCTTCTGTCGAAAATATGAGGTTCCTCTGCTCTGCCCATGGAAACATGTGTCCTAGTCTATGGAATAAAGTGCTGCTCCTTTCCAGAATTGAAAATAGTTGCAGTTGAGGTAGTAAATTGTAATTTTGTCCTCTAGCAGTCCACTTAAACTTTACACCAACACTACAAAGTAGATGCTGGGATTGTCTATATTTTATACTCAGGAGACAGAGGCACCAACACACTGAGTGAGCTTTCCAAAGACACCACTGCCAAGGTGCCAGATGGCTTTGAACCCAGCAAAGCTTCTCTCCCATCCCTACAGCTCAGCAATAAGTCCCCAAGGCTCAGAGCTCTGAGCGGCAAACTTATACCCACCCTTCCCTCGTTAGAAAAAGGAAAGAAAAATCTGCCTAAAGAAGAATGAGAGCATTGGAAATTACAGAGGTTGAAGTATTTAACACAATGAAAACTAGATTATTGTTTCTAGGGATTGTTGACTCAAACTGAAGTAATTTTAAAATCTTCAAAATGACTCATTTTCTTTCATTCAACACATCTGATTTTAAAACACAAAACAATATGCAAGGCAGCTTCCCTACTGGTTTCTTACAGAGAACCTAAATTGGATGGTGTGTGTACACGTTAACTCCCAAGGTCACGGTGCACTGAGACAGCTGCCAATGTTGTATGGGAAGTGAGTGCCAGGCCGCCTCAACTCCGCCCATTGGAGGGGCCTCTCCTAATAGCTCCAGGTGTCTCACAGCCCAATCCACAGCGAGAGATGCCTCTGGGCCCCTGTTCTAAACAAATAGGCGCTGTCACCACTTGACGTCAGCGGCAGCGTTAGCACAACAGCCAGGAGGCCTAATCTTTGTGCAGATAACCTCTGCTGCGGACCAAGCCTATGCCCACACGCACCTGGGCCACCCTGAACTCCTGCACTCACATGACCTCTCCAGATTACTTTTGCAATATACCCCCTGCAGGGACCTTGCTGGACTCCAGAAGGCACAGCCCTGGGGCCCAGATATAGACTCCAAGAGGCAGGCTGCCTGCTGAGGAGCTAGGCTCTGCTGCGCCCAGCTGTGTAATCCTGAGTGACTCCCAGAACCTCCCGGGCCTCCGTTCACTCGTCTGCAAAGCGAGGCTTAGTGAGAGCGCCCCCCTCTGGAGGACGCTACAGGGGCTAAACATCAGACCCTCAGAGCAGTGACTGACGCAGAATATGCAAAAGCTGTCATTGCTGTCACCCAGAGGATTGCAGGGGCAGTCACCCCAATGGTGATTTTCACTAGTCCACATCTTAAGATAACACAACTGTGTCATTTTTTTCTTCTGATGTAATTCATATATCATAAAATTTGCCATTTTAAAGTGTATAGTTCCATTGTTTTTAGTATATTTGCTATGTTGCTCACCGGTCACAACCATCTAACCCGGATGTCTGTGTCACCCCCGAAAGAAGCTCTGTGCAATAGCAGTTAGTGCGAGGCCTCTCCCGCATGTGGTTACACCCACCAATCTACTCGCAATCTACAGATTTGCCTGTCTGAGACATTTCACATAAATGCTGTCCTACAACAGGTGGCCTTTTGTGAAGTGGACCCCAGCAGTAAAGAAGTCCTCACACAAAATAGCAGGACGCCACTCCTCCTCCCCCGCAAAATAATAAAGCATCAGCTGCGCTGGGCTCAGTAACAGCCTCTCAGTGGGCTGACAGGAGGAGGCTCAGCTTGATTCAGGGTTTTGAAACATTTTAAGCTTTGAAGCTCATTTTCCATCCCACGTAACACAACAGAGATACAGCGCAGCAGGCCTATTGTTCCATCCTCCTCTTCCCTCATCGTGTCAGCAGAATGCCCGGATGACTAGTCTCATTACCAATTACCTCCCCCACTAACAGACACACTCCTTCAGACCTGACCTATAGAGAGAGACTTGAGAAAATCTTCACTAAACGATAAACTTCTTCCCACTCCAGGGGCCCCAGAAACTCTGTAGGTTTAAGTGACACCAGTAGTGGTTCTTGTTTAATGAAAAAAAATATATTGAGGATATCTTTTGGCCTGAAGGGTGCTATTGAATTGCTTAAAAGGAAGAAAACCCCACCATGCCTCTTAGAAAGAAAGAGAGAATGCAGAATGAAAGATATCGCAAATGCATTCCTGGGTTCCCAAATCCCTGAGACCTCTTGACACATGGTCCTAGAAGAGAATCACAGGATGGAGAGGTGCTAGCTTCAGCCAGTTGTCTATCCATGAACTAGCAGAAGAAAGTGAGCCCAACCTCAACCTCTGGACTCTCAGATCTCTTCCCCCGGGTGGCCAGTGGGCCACAGAGAGCCACAGGCAATAGCCCAGCAGTCCAGGCATCACAATCAACAAGGATTCTAATTTTATGGAAGCCCATTAAAGACACATGTTCATGAACGCCACCGTAAGCCAGATTTATATCTTGTAGCTGAATCTTTTGGGCAGCTCAGTATAATCACTATGACTATTTGGTGTATTATGGTGATCATCTTCATTGTCCAACTATGGGACTGGATAATTTTATTCAGAACAAGATATTAAAAATACAATAAACTTGGACCCAAAACATCTAGTTTAAATTTTGATTCATTCAATCAGTACCTTTGTGAGGTTAGAAAACTTTTCTTTCTAAATTCAAAACAACAAAGGTCCTCATGACCCTTCCAGAACTGAGTCTCTCACCACTGAACTAATATGACCATGTTGCACCATTGTGAAGTATTACAAGGCAACACTCCCAAAGTTACAAGCTAACACATGGGGTGACTTGTGCCCCTCTGAGCTTCTGCTCACCAGGGCTTGAGAACTGAATAAACTTTCCTGAGAGCCACTGGTCTTCGGTCAAGTCAGTCAAGTCATTTGAGAAAAATGAAGGGTTTGTTTTTGTTTTTATGTAGCATGCATTGATAACAAAGATGCATGTATCACCCTTGCTTTTTAATTGTCACCGAGACAGTGCATTGTGACTTCACTCTAGGAAAACCAACATTTGGAAGGTTTCAGGCTCTAGGCTGGCTGACAATAGAACAGCAGGAATGAGGAGCAGCAGAGCGTGCTGCTTCTGTACTAGTCAGAAGCCATGTGACTAGTACCTGAGGAGCAGAGAGCTAATTATAACAGGGACCTAACGCTGAGCTCCACTTTTATGGGTCATGCACAGTGCTTCCCTATTTGAGGACCTGGAAGAGGTTGCTTTGTTATCCAAGTGGACTCTGCCTTCCTGCCAATGGCTAATGTTCCCAGTGCCCAAGTGACTTCTCTGATTACATGATTAGTCGGGCCAACCGGGATTTCTGTCTTCTAGGTCAGCTTTCTTTATCAAAGGACCCAGCGGTGATCTCTGCACATTCTTCCTTCATGGTATCAAATCTACCCATTACAGTGAGGTCATATTATACTCTGGCCCAGTCTGAAAGGATCAAGAGTCCTACTGTACATACTGTGACTATTCATGAGGCTAGGCATTCTCTTTTATAACTTCTCAAGAGCTGCAACTCCAAAGCACAGCATGAAAACTCAGGAACAAATCTGTAAATTACACAGTTTAAATGCAAACATGTTCAAACTTCCCTCTGGGATTAAGCACAGCTTGCACTTCCAACTTATAAAAGGTGAGCCACACCAGTAGAAACCATGAATTGAAAGCAGATCCTATTCCATTTGGGCTTCCTTTCTATCCTAGAGATTTTCACATGGTTTTGTTTCACAATCCATTTGAACAAAACCAGATAGATCAGCTTTCATTGTAGCCAAAATATTTCACAGGAGCTGACGAAAAATTTTCATCATGAGGCAGATAAGAGAGTGCACATGATGTCCAAACAAGGTCAAGCAAACTTGCAGTTAAACAAACAGTTCTCAGTTGCATGTTTTGAATATCCCTCTCTTCACTTGTAAGAAATAGAACCTTTTACGCATTCATTTAATGCTAATGCTCAAAACTAAAACTCTCACCTCCTCTGCCTGTGTTCATAAGCTTGTATCTCAACAATATTTAATGAGTCCCTACTGACACTCAATTTGTCACTGCTGGGAGGGCAAAACACAGGTTCTCCTTGAGTCCTGTAAGGACGAGGCTTGTGGGTGGATGTTACCCTATATACAAAAGCAGGTACTGGAATTTTATGTCAACTGGTCTCTGTTTTACAAAGAATCATAGTGATCCTTTTTATAAATGAATATTAGATAAGAATTATCAATAATCCTAGCAACAAGGTCAAAAGACGAAAGCTGTTAAGCAACAGTTTGCCAGTTGGTGTCATTCATGAATCTACTATTCTCGCTACTAAAAATTCATTAATCCTTATTTTCCTGGGGTGGGGGGAGACTTCTGTTGATAATGTGCAAGGAAGCACTAGGAAGACTTGATTTTATTATTTTAAGAGTACTTACAGGAGGAGTGGCATATATAATTGAAAATCAGCCTAAATACTTGCATGCAAGTCTTTCTGCAGAGACTGCAAATGCTGCCTTCTGCTTTTCAGAACAAAGGCTCCTGACACAGACCACCAACCAGACACCGAGTACAAAATGGTACCTGGTAGCTCTATTTCAGCCAGAGGTTTTCCAACCTGCAACTCTTGCCCTTAGGATCCAGGTAATTCTTTGTCAAGGGAGGTTTCCTACATGTTATAGGTTGCTTACCAGCACACCTGCCTCTTCTTGCCCCATGCCAGTAGCAATCCCTTTGTTGTAGCAAACAAAATGTCTTTGATACACTGCCTGGTATTTTTGAGGGTACAAAATCATCCCTGGTTGGCAACCCTTAATTGAAATGAGAAGAGTTTTCAAGGGTAACATGCCTGAGTCAGTTTAGATGATCTGCAGTGGAATTCTAGCCATCAAAAATCACATTTTAAATTATAGAAACAAAGGATAGTGAAGTTTGGTTAAAAATCGAGGAGTTTCTCACCCAGAGTCCCTGCCAATGCATCACAGTCTTGTTTTGTAAACTCCTGACTGATCTAAAAGAATGGGATAAATTACATTTATTCTTCTTAAGATGTAGCATTCACTATACTAATCAATGAAATAATAATTTTAACTAAATTGTAGGCTAAATAACAAAGATAGTCCAAGTTTTGCTTTGAGTATTCTAGAACATATTGCTGCTGATAGAATCAGGTAGGGAAAATCAATGTTATAATTTTCTGCTCTAATCTTATAATGTTGACAGCTAGTTTGTGCTTTTTTTTTTTACTATTTATACCCTCATAAATTGCACAAGTGTTTCAAGCTGTGCTTTATAGACGTAACAGCTATGGCTCTGTGTCCAAAGTCTTTCACAAGTCAAAGGACCTCTTTGTCCTTCCTCTTTTGCTTCCCCTCCTCTCTACCCAACACAGCCATATACATGCTTTTCTGGGCTTTAGTAACCTAATTTTTAATGTAACTATTAATTCTCTCCTATAGTAATGAGCATGACTTTTTCTTTTCTTCGTCTTCTTCTTTCATTTTTTTTGAAATCAGTATCTCTCTCTTCAACAAATTTTTGGACAGAAGCTAAACTTATGAAAAAGGGTGCCTTTCTTCCCATGCCTAGAGCTATCCTTGAAGCAGAGTTTGAGATGCCTGACACGGAAAAATGAATTAAATATTTAAATCCAGGCCGGGAATACAGCTCAGCAGCACAGCGCCCGACTGGCAAGTGTGAGGTCCTGAGTTCGATTCTGTTTTTAAAAAATTAAATCCATAGTTTAGGCTCCACTCATTTAATGGTAAGTCTCCTCCACCGAGGAAAATTGAGCTGAAGATTCTAGCTCCGTGCTCACCTGGTTTCAAGAGCACTGAGGGAGAGAGAAAAACAGAAGGAGAATGAGGCCTGTTGACAAATTTTAACCAGTAAATTTTTAAATTATTTCCAGACTTAAACAAATTAGCAGATGGCCTCCTAAAAGAAAAAAGCCCCAAGTAAAGTAAATATATGTGCATTTTTTATGAAAAAAATGCCCTGGATATGTAAAATATGGTTAGTAGATACAACTGAAATGGCAGTTGCTTAAATTCCTGGCAGATTTTCAATTTCCAGTCAAACAAACGCTGACAGTACAGCTCATAACCAGATGTAACATCTGATGTCAGAGCCCCAGGATTATCCCACTCTGAAGCTGCTCAGACAAATAGAACAAGTCACACCTGGAAGGTGTTGATAAACGCAAGGTGTGGGGTGGAGAATGGCACTTTCTTGTTTTCAGTTGTTGCAGTCCAGAGAATGGGCTGGTTTTCTAGAAATTCTTCAGGGCTGATACATTTTCTGTTTATCCAGATAAAAGACAGTGTTAAAGATGGTTTATCGGAGGCAGGACTTGATTTAAAACCAATGATACCTCTTCAAGAAGCAGCAAGCCTTTATCCAGTTCTCTCTTGCATTTAATCTATATTATGTAACACTGGTGGTAAATGTCTATTTTCTTTTCTGCTGTATTCTGTCACTTCTTACAGACTCCGTTTCTTCATGTTACTGCTCAGAATCTTAGTTTATAGCTGAAGAATTTACAAATACTAAAGCCAATCATGACAGCTGTCTTTATTCCTTTCCAAAAAGCGCTATTGGAGAGCAGATAAAAATGACACCAAGACTAGTTTCCCTGCTCTTGCTGCCAAACTACTAGAGACTGCAGGGTCCTTGTTTCACCTATGGGCCAACACAACCACAGTTAGTGAAAGGGGAGCAGGCATTTTCCACCTCTCCGGAGGGGAACGTAGAAGGCATGGGCATTCTGTTGGCAAAAGTCATACCCTTGAGGAATGACGCATTTAGCTTTATCATCACCCTCACTAAAATGAACCTCAACTCTGGAGGGCTGGCCATGTCTTTGTATTCAATACCTGTTCTCTGGTGCTTTTTCACCTTTCTCATCATTGTAGAACCTAAGAGAAGAGAAATCTATGCATGGGACAAAGGTTCAAGGAGAGGGAAGAAATACAAGCAGGACTGACGACAGTGACCACAGTTCAGTGGAGGAAGCGATGTCTTCCGTTAGAATCTCCCCTCAAGTTAGTGTCAATACTAATGATCTCCTAGACCCGGTCCTTCCCCAGCCTCACAATAACGCCCATATTGGCCTGTAAAGGAATGAACTTGTTCATACACCCCAGATTGCGTTAGGTGTGTGTACATAGGCATTTGCTGTAGACTCTCACTACGCATGGTATTTGCGTTCTGCAAAACTCTGCCAACACAAATTAGCACGCACTGAAGCATTGCTCTACATAGGGAGAAATAGAAGGTCAGGTTCCCTCCAGCCTCTGGTAATAATATCTTTACGAATCCATCAACCCACAACCTTGTTTCAAATGAGTGTCTGCTTAAAGACCCCTTACTTAATGTGTTATTGATTCCTTAACATGAAACTCACAGCCGACTTCTGTGCAACTCACAGCTGGGTAAGGTTCATCTAACATGTGTTTTCAGTGAGGCCGTTACAGCCTTCTTGGGCTTGGGGCACTGGACAGCATCAGCACTGCATTTGCAGCTATTTTAAACTTCAAAATAATCAAAAAGCCCACAAATCTGGAAGATGTGTCACTAAAGACTGTGTAAAGGACACTCGTTTATGTATGAGACCTGCAATAGGAAGATAGAATATGACCTTGTTTAACTCCAGCTGGGAATGGGAAACACAATCACAAATTTGTCCCCACCCTGCGCAAGTCTGGGATTAAGCTACATGGTGTGGATTTGAAGGTTATAAATATGCTTTCAAAAGTAGATGAACTCAAATAGAGAACAGACAATCAACACCATCTATGCACATTCAATCAGGGTTGTTATGTTATAATCACTTCATAAGTCAGTTGATAGTTATTGACGCTTATTCTTGTCTACACAGTTCCATGGTGGAAGCTTAAAAGGTACAAAAAATATAGTAACTACTCAAGGAATGCATAGATTACTATGGAGGTAAAGCACTGGTACATAAAAACATAATGAATAAAGTCAAAAGAAGGAAAGTGTTCACGGAGTGGTGTGACATGTATTATATAAAATGTATATTCATGTTACTGCTGTATGGCTATTTCACTCATTGTTTTCAATATAGGCTTTACAGGGAAAAATAAATTGAGTTTAGATTTGTACTGCCTTATTATAATAGGCACCGGCCACATGTGACCATTTAAATTAAATTTAATTAAGGCTTCAGCTCTTCTGCCCCACTAGTCACATTGTAAGTGCTTAATAGTGGACACAGTACATTTCTGTCAACACAAAACTTTCCTAATACAGCGCTAAGTTAGAGTCTCTGTATATATGGAAAATCAGCGAAGGGAAAAAAACAAATGGCAAAATATTTCCCATTGGGAAATTTATGAAAAATAAAGTTCCATGGGATATTTTAGGTTTTATTGTTCTGCAACTTCAAGAATTTTAAGCTTGTCATTTTCTGTACGCCAACAATGCTAACAGCCAAAAACACTGTGAACTCGCCACAAGGTCCTTAGATAATGGCGATGCCTATGATAAATAAATAGCAACCTCCTAACACTGTGTGCACTGTGTGCTCAGTGAGGGTTCATCACACATCAAAAATAAACATATTCCAGTTTTCTCACTGCTTCTCTATCATTTGTGTCAGTTAATTCCATCCTGCAAATCCCTGGAGAACGAATGAAGAGACCGGCCTGTCCGTGGATCCTATTACTCCTAGTTCCGCCAGCCACTTACTGTGTAAACTTTCTAACCCAAGGAGTAAGAATTTGGGTTTTGACCTGAACTATCCTCCTCTGGAGCTTCCCCAGTGACCCTGAAATTCCCAGATGTTGTCCCATGTTCACTGAGGACTCCAGGAAACGAGAGTGTTTCCTCCAATGTGCATTCCCCTTTCTCCAAGCCCTCTCCGTGGCAGTTCCTTGAGGCAGGTTTGGAGAAGTCTCCCTGTGAAGCCCATAGTGCCCGGGCCTTACCCAAGAAGTAAACTCAGGCTTACTCTATTCTCAGATCCCCAAATAGAAAAAAATAAAACCCAAAATATATCAATTCTCTTTCCACTCCTTCAATTCCAAACCTTTTTTATTCCTAGTCCATTTTAGCAAGTTTTCCAGTCAGAGAGAGCTAGGAGAGAATAGAAACTCCTCTAGAAGGAGATAAAACGGTCCAGTGGAACACTTGCTTTGGACCTAAACCTGGAGTTTTTAAGCTTAGAGAACTGAGAACTTGTCTTCCTTTTCAAGTATATGTCTGATAACTTCTCCAAATCTCCCACCCAACGGAGGTGTAGTCACACAAAGAAGAAAAGAACATGCATGCTGATTTTTGAAGTTTATTACCCCACCACAGATCCACACTGAGGTGAGTGTTTCCTTAACCGCTCCTATTAGTTATTAGTCTTACTCGAACCACATCAGGCTGTTCTAATTCCTCAGCAATTTTCTATCCTATCATCAGTATCTTAAAAGACAGAGAATAGCTAACTAGATAGCAGAAAAGCAGATCTGATCAGATCGACCTGATAACATACCTGTGATTGTGTCATTGGCTTTGGCTTAGAAAATGGACACATCATTCATGCCTTGGTCTATTATGTATCTCTTTTATTGTAAAAAAAAAAAAATTACTTAATTTAGTTTTGAACTTCTAAATTTACATCCAAAGATTGCTTGGGAGAAGAGGACAGAAAATGGAGATCATACTTCCTGAAATTGATAAGAAATGTTCCCATCTTCCATCTTCTACTTTAAAAATAATCTAACACATTGTAGAGTTGCCTGCTCTCAACCAACACAAGAAAGATGATTTTAATTTAAAAATTAAGCTAGGTGTGGTGCTACACACCTGTAATCTAAGTACTCAGGAAGCTGAGGCAGGTAGATCACTGTGACTTCAAGGCCACCCATTGTGAGTTCAAAGCCAGCCTAAACTATACAGTGAGACCTCGTCTCAAAAAGGCAAACAAAACAACTAAGCTATCACATTGAGTTAGCAAACTTACACTTTTATAGTAGCAACATTTTCATTTTACAGGTTCCTGGTAAAAAAATACCCAGGATGAATTCCATCTCCAAGTATTATATTTTGCTGGAAATAATTGAGTGGGTTGTGATTAGTACTTTTAATGGTAAGATATCCTGAGTTTTCATTTTACTCCTATGTGAATTACCGAACGAAGGGTTGACCCTGGGCTACACTACTACCAGACGAAAGATGCTGTCCTAGTAAAACAGGGTGTGGACTCTTGTGGCTGTTCAGTAGCTGGCCTAGAAGGACGTTGTCTGTGCTTCCTTATGTCCTGCCTTTGACTAGCATTGAGCTTTTATAATCTTCCAGCAACACTCATTCACCCTCTGGGCCTGAATGACCCATGTTAGAGGGAGAGCAGCACAGATAGTGACCTGCTTCTTCCACAGGCTTCCAGGAGTAGATATTTTTACTTCTGTGGCAATGTCTGTTATACCTGGAATAATTACCAGGTAATAAGCCTGTTCTAATTCCTGTTATACAGGTAATAAGATCGTATTGCTTACTGTGGGTGACTTGCTTTTAAAGAATATATGAAACACTATAGTTATCAAGCAGGCATATTAGAAGGTGACAGTGTAAAAGCTTTGATCATGGATCCTTCAAATACTGCTTATCTATGTCTTAGATTAATTACCTGGCATACATACTCACAAAATAGCTTTTTTACACCACCATGACAAAACTACTTTTAGTGAAAATATAAAATAGAATAAATGGAAAATAAATATGGACAGTTAAATTCTTATTTTATTGAAGTTTGTATGTAACCACACCAGCTATATAAAAATTTACTAAGAAACAATTTTATGGATGGATGGATTGGCACGCACCTATAATGGGAACCACTTGGGACACTGAGGCAGGACGGTCACAACTTCAAGCCCAGCCTGGCGAATTTAACACAATACTGTCTCAAAATAAAAAGACATAGCCCCATGGTAAAGTACCTGCCTAGTATGCATTATATCCTGAGTTCAATGCAAAGTACCACAAAAAGAGAGATTTTAATAAAGCCAAAACATCTATAAAAATTAAAATTTAGGTGACTTCTACAGTATACCACTGATGTAAGGATGCTTTCGTTTCTCTATTTTTCTAGTTTTAAAACAACAGTAAACAGAAGAATGCATTTCTATTTTAAAGGGTGAATCAAATTCAGAAAGTTATATCATGTAGAAATTAATTCATAGTGACCAAAAATAAATATATAACAACCTAAAGCCAGCACTGTTTCACTTTTTAAACACAAAAGTAGTCCCAAAAAATGAAGAAGGGACATAATTCCAGGTCTTTTCCTTCTTTACCACTCTATCACCCTATCAAAGTAAGTATAATCCTTACGCTTTTATTTTAAATATACTATTTAAATGCAAATGTATGCGATATCCCAGGGGTTGGAGACATGGACTTTGTCAGACCTGAGCTTGAATTCCACGCTGCTGCCAACTTGTCTTAGAAACAAACATGTGTTACTACATCCATACATGTTGGAGGCTGACTGCGTAGTTAGAAGTTTTCCAAATTAATTTCCATGCAGAATACAATTTTATTAGAGGACAAGTAGATAGGGAGAGAGAGAGAGAGAGAGAGAGAGAGAGAGAGAGAGAGATGCATGAATCTGTAGCTAGCATCTGTGTTATTGAAACTTAGTAGTACTCATAAAAATTGTTGGGAACGAACATGAACAACAGATTGTCTTCAAAGAGTATTTCGTCCTAGGCCTGGTTTAGCGTTGCCAGTCTGTGGTTATGATGAAAAGCAGGCTGACTTGCAGTCAGCTGGATTCCTCTTTTCACTCTCTGAAGACAATGCATCTGTGTTGCCAGACAGCAGGCTGACACCTCTTGGCCCCTTAGTCTTGTACATCGCCAAGTGCTACCCACTGATCTAATGAAAAGCGGAGTTGTAGCAACTCAGTTTGCACCCAGGAGAGAAAATATCGGAGCATACTGCAGGCCTCCCTGGATGTCTGACAGTTTCATTTACAGATACAGTGTACGGGACCGTGGGTGGCACTTACTCCAGTTCAGAAAGTTTCGTATTAGCTTGAGCTTTAACTAGTTTTCCATAATAATGTCCACTGTTGCTTTCCTCTCAGAGTTTCTGTGGCCACTTCCGGAACTATCTATATTTTTATAAAGGCCGCTGTCCAGGAGTCACACACACGGCAACCTCAGTAGCTGCAGTTGGCCACTTTCTCTTATTCTCTTCAAACTCCTCTCATTGGCTGTCTCTTGGGTTCTAGAGTCCAAGATTCAGTTGTATGACTTGAGTCCTATTTCAGAAATATATCTGGAGTATTTCAACGACACCATGTTGCTTGTTCTATCATTTGTTAAATTATTTCACCCCCAATGTTGCTAATTCGACATAAAACTGATCTGGAGGAAGACCTTTTCTTTTCTTCTTTGTGTAACACTTCCACAGTTGGGTGAGAGAGGAGAGATTAAGCCTCAAGCTCTAGTTGAAATTTTACTTGCAGATAATAAGCCAACACCTTCAATAGTTCAGAAACTGTCGTGTAGGTAGGACTCTGGAGTCACAAGGCTGCTGCCTTCACTCTGCATCTGAAATCAAGAAAGTCTGAGCAGCAGTTGGCCCTCTGCTGAGAACACAAACACACCTGTGCTTCCTATTTATGTTCACCTGCAGACTAATACCCCATTTTGTCCCAAAACAACTTTCCCAACAAGGCAATGTTTTTTAATCTATTAAATTCCTATAAATGTGTGCATCTCAGTCTGACGGTAACTGAAAATGATCAGCGAGATGATGGAAATCAGATTTCAAGAGCTGATGGTTAGGTAGTGCTTTGTCTCAGTTTATGTTCATTCCTGTCACACTGGTGATTTAAGAACCCGTATAGTGAAAATATTTGCACCACAGCATATAGCAAATACTACAAATCAGGGCTTGGCTGCTTTTTAAGCATTTTCCAGTGCACCATTGAATATATAGGTCTGTTACTGCTTCACAAAGGGATTTCATCCACACTCCTTCCTGTCCTAGCTTGAGTGCCTGGTGAAAAACTACAATATGGATGAATATGGGTAAATGATTCAGAAGCTGTAAGAGTTCACTTAGAGATTGGTGGTGGGGACCTATTCTATATTTACTGCCCATAATGTAAGCAGAGGAGAAATGATGTCTAAATGCTAGAATACAAAACTGCTTTCCATCTCTAGTATGAGGAAGCAAATGTCCTTCATCAAAGTTCCAGTAGTTAAACTCATAAATTTTAACTGAGAACAATGTAATGAAAGCTGTGGGTGGAGTTGAGGGAAACAGGATCCTGAACTAGCAACAGAGCAGACAGCAGCCATTCCCATCCCTAGACCTGAAGGCCAGTGAGGGAAATGCTGTTTGAGATGCCCAGCACTAAGAAAGAAAAACTTCAGAACTGCGTCGAGGCGTGCAGGAGCCAAGACCTCTTTCTCAGACTGCCTCCCTTCCCTACTACTGTGCCCCATGGGCCACGCCAACCAAAAGGCAGAGGGTGAGAGCTCGGGGGCTGCAGGTCCCTGAGCTCAGCCCCAAGGTAGAGGGCAGAGGGTAGGAGGGCCGGAGATAGAGCGAGGCTGTGGAGATGAAGGAGAATAACCCACCCAGGCTGTGCACTTTCCTTTCCCCTCAGTCTATATTCCTTCTTCCCCTCCGTGGAGCCTTAAGTAAAGAACTTAATCATTTAGCTGTGTACTTCTGTGTTTCAAAAAATAAAAGAGATGATTTTCTTCTGATGAAAAAGGAGGGTTATGGGCAAAGAAGAAAGGATTTGGAAGCCGTGAGCCCACTGTGGCTCTACTTTCAAGCGATGTGCAAATTGCAAAGCATTTTTCATAGTTTACATAGACAAGCCAGACAGATTTAAAAATAGAAAAGTACGGTGTAAATGCTCTCTCAAACCGTCTTTAACAGGCAAAGAGAAGCTACCACATACCTTTCTTTTGACATAGAACAGCGGTGTCATTCAGGCAATTTTGCAGAGCCTGACAAATGGACAATTAATCCTGCAGAATCTGAGTCACTTAGCTTGAAGGTGTTAAGGATGCTTCCTCGAGTCCATCACTCTGCAACACTTGCTGAAGTAGTCAGTCACAGAGATCAAGAAAATGTATTTTAAGGTAAAAACTGTTACAATATCCTACTCCTAATACACTGAGTAAAATTAAACAGCAACTAATTCTGACTCAGAAAAAATCTCTACATAAAAAGCATCTCTGTGCACGCCAGTAGTTAGGGTGGGAGTTTGCTGAGGCTCGGGCAGAGTGGCTTAAACGACGTATTCATTCTCTCACAGTTCTGGAGACCACAAATCCGAGATCAAGACATCAGTTTTCCCTAAAAGCTCCCTACTTAGCTGGTTGATATGGTTTGGATACTATTTGAGTGTGTCCTACAGGGGTTTATGTGTTGGAACGTTGGTCCCTGTGCTGCAAAGTTAGTGGAAAGGAAGGTCATTGGAGACCACCCTCCAAAGGAATGAATGTGATTGTCTTTCTATGACCTCAGTTACTCTCTAGCTCCTGTCTCCCAAGTGATTTTTCCCTCTTACATGAATGCTTACCATTGTGATTCCATCTGCTACGAGGTCTCCATCCGGGTCATAAACTTCAGAACCTTTTTCCTTTATAAAGTACCATGCTATGGGTATTTTGTTACAGAAACAAAAATGGAACTAGTACACTGATAGATAGCCGCTTTCTTCCTGTGTCTTTACAGCTTCTGCGCGGTTACCTGTCTGGGTTGCAGTCTCTGATTCTTACACTGACCTCGGTCGCACTGAATTAGGCTCCACCTCTAACTTTTCTTTATCAGTTTAAGTCTCCATCTCCAAAGATATTTACCTTCTGAAGTACTGGGGATTCAGATTTCAACATGATTTATGTGGGAACACATTTCAAGCCCTAATAATCAACGTGCATAGCTTTTCTTTCTTACCACTCATGCCATAGATTCCTCAGGACTGGTCATTTTTGTTCTGGGCTTCCAGTCAACATGCATCATTCCTTGATTCCTTTCTCTCAGTCCATGTCTTCTCCTTCCAACTATCATAGCCAAATTGTATGGCAAGTTACAGCTGAAAAGATTTTGGTTCTTTCAGTTTCTGAGGATGTCAGTCTCCCAGGTAACAGGCACTTTTCAGGAACAATACCACTACTGAGGCAGGAGACTAAAATGGCAATAATTTCAGGCGTCCTTAATGCTGGAAAGAGGAGTGCGTGAAGGAATGTGACTGTTATACCTGACTTCAAATAAAGAAGTGGTGATGGAAGAACCCAGCACAAGGCCAGATACACAGCTGGACCTGAGTCCTTGTTAATTCCCTTCTGCACAGAGCCAGCTGCCCAGCCTCTGCTCAGTGGATCTTACCACCATCCTCGTGCACTGTCCTCTGTGGAGACCACTGCTTCTGATGTGAATTTCCCTCTGTCTTCACTCATATTCCTTTACATTCTCTCTCCAGACTGCTCTTATAAAATAACTTTTAAAATTAAAAATTCCTCCCCGTAAATCCCTTCATTAAATCTTTCAATGAATTCCTGTTGCTCTTGGGAAGAAAACATTTATTTCTAATGAGGATCTTACAACAGAAGTCAACAAACTAGGCCAAATCTGATCCACTGGCTGTGTTTGGGCAGCTTGAGATGCAGAAAAGAATTTCCACTTTTACATGATTGAAAACATTCCAAAGAACATTTCATGACATGTGAAAGTTACAAATTGAAATTGCAGGGCTGAGAAATAAAGCTTATGGATGCATAGCCATGCTCATTAACTTACATACTGTCTGGCTGCTTTGCACCCCAGTGATGAGTTAAATATTTAGCGTGAGACTCTATGGCCCATAAACCTAAAATATTTACTCTCTGGCCTTTTGCAGAAAAATCTCGCCAATCCCCACTCCAGAGAATCTAGGTCGTTGGTGCCGTCTCCTTCCCATCCTCATCTCAGATGGTCCAACAACACTCTGTGCCTGGTCACAGGAACCATCTGCCCAGTCCTCAGAATGGATGAGCACATGCTCACGCCCAGGGCACTGGCATGTGCTGCTTTCTGTGCCTGAAATGTCTGGCTCTGCTTTTTACTGGCTGATTTCTTTTTCTGCAGAACTCAGTAAAAATATCATTGCTTCCAAGAAACTTCCCCTGAGCATGCTCTGCAAAGCAGCTCCCTGTCTATCTTGCACGTCCTACTGAGCCTAACCAATCTACCTCCACTCACGCAAGTCTGTGCAACACCAAGACATTTAAATAAGTTTTAACTTTTGAAGCACTGAAAACAAAATTACGTTGACTCTAATTTTGCAGCAAAATTGGAGTCATAATATATTTTAATAAGTTACTTTTAAAAAGTGATTGTCTATTGATACAATTTTGGAAAATATAGATTCTAAAGAGGAAAATCTTAAAACTTGCTCTAGCATGCCATCATCCTCAGGTTACTACCTTTAAGATTTGATACATAGACTTCTTTGATTTTTTCTTAATGTAGCTTTACCATCTAACCTAAAGCACAGGCCAGGCACGGTGACACATGCCTGTAATCCCCCTACTTGGGAGGCTGAGGCAGGAGGATCACTGTGACTTCAAGGCTTTCCCGGGCTACATAGTGAGTTCAAGGCCAGCCTGAACTACAAGGCAAGAATTTATCTCAAAATAAATAAATAAACAAACAAACAAAGAAAAACAAACTAAAGCACAGTAACTAGTCAGTGATTAGATTTCCTGACTCTAAGACAGTGGTGTTTGATGCTATTGTACGTATCAGAGGAGAATAATTTATAAACTCATGCACAAAGATACTATTTATTTATAAGTGCAGATCATGAATGAACATATAAAGAGACCTAAACTCGGTTCTCTGTTACAAAATGTAAATGTAAAT
The DNA here is from genome assembly GCA_004027595.1 of Dinomys branickii. Lineage (NCBI taxonomy): Eukaryota > Metazoa > Chordata > Mammalia > Rodentia > Dinomyidae > Dinomys > Dinomys branickii. The sequence continues at coordinate 68,362 of PVLD010005561.1, forward strand.
GCTCCTACTACATGCCCGGTTCCTAAAGTAGAAGCCGGAAAGAGGGAAGATGGAGGGAGGGAGGGAAAGCGAAAGAGGAAGAAAGAATTAACAGAGACTTTGCTTTGCTATGTTTCCTAAGTTTACATTTTATAGAAAATTGCACACCCATCTCGTTTTCTATATCTCTTCCTTAAAGTTCCACATTAATTAGCCTTTGAGTGTTTTAGAAATCACTGTACACAAATTGCAAAGCGTCCTTACCTGGCCCTTCCCTAGGTCTCCAGTTTTGTTTCTCGTCAGCACTGCCACTATTACCAGTTCCTGCAAAACATATCTGAAACTTCTTTGACCTTCCTACCAAGGGGGAGAGCTATGCGCCCCCTCCTTGAATCAGGGCAGCTTTATGGCTTTTTTAAACGAGAGACTAGGATGCTCCATGATTTCTGAACTAAGATCGGAAAAGACCGTGGACCTCCTCGCCTCCGGTGTGGGGATGGAGGGACTCTCCCACGGGGCAGCCGTCGGATAAGTTCAGCTACCCTGACACCATCAGATGGAGAGGGCCACAGGTAAACGTCCTGGTCAGCGTGAGCTCCTACACAGCTGCTGGCAACCAGCAGTCACACAAGCAAACCCGTTTAGAAACCCAGCCCAGGCCAGCTGCTGTAGGTTGCTTTGTGACGGAAGATAAGATTGTTTAGTAAGGTCTGCGAGGCGGACTCAGGTCAGCGCCGCCCCCAGGGCTGAGTCATCCCTCTTCCCGGCATAAGGGGAGGAAAGGGCAACACTTTCACAAAGGGAAATCTATTACCTGCTCCAGGTAGAGAGGAATAGGACAGACAGCGTCTTGTCTGCCTTTTCTGTTGCCTTCAGCTCAAAATAATCCTGGTGACAAAGAAACATATTTTGAGCTGGCACATTCAGGTCCTCTTCAAAGTTACGACCTTGTGATGCAATGGAAATGTCCTGTAGCAGTGAATTTTGTGGCCGTACATGACACAAATATCTTCCACCCTTGCTTGGAATATGTTATTGTTGTCAGTCTGAAAGGGACTCCCTCTTCACGGCCATGGAAGTAGGCACATGAGCTAAACAGCACTAAGTGTAAATATCACACACTCTTGCTAATGCCAGGATTTTATCTAAACCAAAAAGCATAGCCTGTCTCTACTCTGTCAAGAATTACTCCCAGCATGCGTCTTTCTCCCCTCAAAATGGAAGTCACTGTAACTACAAAAGCAAAGGGTGAAGAGGCCATGCAGGGCAGGCAGTAGCACTGATTGGCCTGGGTCCAGTCGAATTTTGTCACAAGCTCATGGTACAACCTCCATTAGTCACCAGATTCTTCACTTAAAATAGTGAAAGATTCAACTCACTGCTAATTAAAGACTTGCCCATAAACCTTGGAACCCATCCTAAATAGTGACCTTGATAAATTAAGTGTTAAAACCTGACTATAATGTACCCTCAGGTCTGAGAACCGTAATTTATCCTGATTCCTAGCTCTTAGACATGAGAAAAATACATCCCAGTGAGGGAACACGAATTGTCTAGACATCTAGCCACAAAGTCACAGACACAGACACCACCACACTGACCTAACAGGAAGGACCCTCTGCTTTGTGCTGTGTCTATGCACTTTCCCTGTGTCTGGAAGGACAAGTGAAAGTTTTCCCACAAACCCACAGCGCTCTTGCTCCTAGACTGAGAGCCCAGAGTTTCCTGAAAACATCTCTGAGCTTATTGCCATGCCAGCATACAGCTCTTCCTGGCTCTGCCCAGCACCAGGCAGACTCAAGGGGTGGCCAACAGGTAGCTACTACAAGCCGAGGTCCAACTGCAGTGAAAGCTCCTGCTGGAGTGAAGTGTGAAGAGGAGTGGTCAGGGTGTCATGCTCTGCTGTAAAACTCAAAAAGTCCAAAACTCAGCTCAAGGTTGACCTTCAGGTCATTATGATAGTGTACTAGATATGGTAAGAGAACAGCATATGCTGTCTTTAGCAGTCACTTGAAATATTTAAGAGTCAACTTTTAAATATTAGACCAAAGTTACATCAGCCTCCATTTGTGCTCTCACCCTGAACCTTACACATGTCAGGAGTAGGTCTGCCTAAAATTCCAAATTTCAACAGAGAGAGAGCTGATGGGAACTGGGCTTTGCGAGACCTAATATATGTCTACCATATTCCAAGCGTCGAATGTATAACAGTAGACAAAAGGATTAACAGGTCCTTTAACAATGATGGTCTCAGCCTTGCATAGAGTTTTAGAGAGATTTTGTTAATACAGGTTTTGTTGATGTATATATTTTATCCTAGTGTTTGTTTTCCTCTTAATGTGTGTTCTTATGAGATGTTGTGGGTGTTATCTGTATTCCCTCAGAATTTCTATGTTGATACCTAATCCTCAGCACAATAGTATTATGGGATGGAGCCTTTGGAATGTGCTTCATTCATAAGGATACAGCCTTCTTCAATTAGACTCGCACCCCAAAAAAGGGGTTGGAGGCAGTATTTCATCACTTCTGCCATATGGGGACACAGCAAGAAGGCACCATCTTGGAAGCAGAGAGCAAACCCCTCGTTAGACTCTGAATCTGCTGGAGCCTCCATTTTGGACTTTTCAACCTGCAGAACCTTGAGCAATAAATTTCTGTTATTTATAAATGACCTCATGTAGGGTAGTTAATTATAGCAGCCCAACATACAGAATTTCTTTTCTGAGTGTTCCTTTATCCCAGGAGTGAGCAGAATGTTCTCAAATGTGACAGCCTGGGGTTCACCCAGGACCCTAACAACATATGCTTCCTGGCTCATAAGCAGAGATACATTAAGAGGCCCCTGAATGAGTGTCTAGAAAGAAGAGTCTTATTATTCGCAATCATGTTTAAGGCAGTGTAGGCCAAGAGTATTAGAGATTCACTAAAAAATATCCACTGTTCCTTTCCATCGGCCTAAGCAAAATGCAAAACCATTTGGGCACACTGAGAACCCAACCTTACTATTCACTGTTTTTCTTAAGTTGAGTTTAATACTACTAAGAAGCCCATGGCTTATATATGCATAGCACAGCGAAGGTTGGACCAAGCTAGATAGAATACTCTGCCCATGCTCACGTGCATCTTCTGGTGCTAAATACCTACCAGTCCTGAGGAACCATCAGACCAGCAATGTCACAGGGCCTGATAAGATATTTTGTCTGTAGATGGCAAAGAAAATGACATGAGACTCATTTTCTAGCATCTGAGAAGTGTGCATATAAAATATATGCATGCACCACCTGGCTTCTTCGCATCTGTGGGTCTTGGGCTGCCGTTCAGCATCCAAGCTGGCCCAGAAAGCCTCTGGCAGCACCTGCCTGACGTTTCTTACTATGCAGAGTTCGTGTTCTGTGGCTCCTGAGTTGCCCCTAGGGTCCTTGTCCACAGAATCCTCCTTAGTCATGACAGCCTGATGTGCAAGAACTGCACATATTGGACATTATGTAAGTCAAATAGAAAACCAAGGCTGGCCTTCAAACATTGGAATTGTCATGGTGTTAAAGAAGGAGGTACAGCTGGGCATGGTGGCCCATTCCTGTAATCCTAGCATTCGGGAGGCAGGGGCAGGAGAATTACTGTGCGATCGAGGGCAGTCTTGGCAACGTAGTGAACTCAAGGCCCACCTGAACTATACAAAGAGACCCTGTCTCAAAAAAAAATGGAATGAGATACAATATTTCTTCTGACTGGTACCAGTGAGGTCTCTTAAGGTTCAACTTTCTTCAGACCCAAAGTCATCAGCTTCTTAAACTAAAAATACGTCACACTAATTCCTCAGTGCACCGGCATTTACTGAGAGCAGCGCCCAGTTCACACACACACACACACACACACACACACACACACACACACTTATCTTTCTGCAATGCCGGTGCCTGGCTGTACACTGTACTCTCCCCACTTGGCTTCCAGGGATTCATCTGGGCTCTTGCCCTCCCTCTCTACAGCACCGAGCAGCTGCCGTCTGCGCAGCCCACCTTTTCAGGTACCCTGAAGTCCGCCACTCCTCTCCAGGTGCCCTGCTTGTTATCCTCCCCAGAGACACAGGCTGATCCTAGCATGGTCTTTAGGCCTCAGCTCCTGATACCTGACACCTAGTGGGTGCAAAGCCAAGCACCTAGTAGGTATTCAACTGTGTTTGCCAAAGGAATGATATTCTCATACAATTGCTTGATCTCCAGGTATTGTGACCTGGCAGGTAACCAAACGGAGGGCAGAAATCATTCAAAGTCACATCCCAGCATAATGTGGTAAAATGTCAGGTGTCTCTGCCGGCAGGATGGCTTAGCAGCCTGCTCTACAGCATTGTATTTCCAGGCTTTACACTCACATGCTTTCTCTAAGGTAAGAACCACCCCTCCAGTTCAGACCAGTGAGTCTGGCCGGTCTGAGGGCCACGAGGGAATGAGAGGCAGGCGAAGCATGTGAGTTTGGCGCCTGAGGAGACTGAGTGAAAGTCACAGCGTGAGATATGGCCCTGAGAGAGACAAAGTCTGACGGAATACGGGAGAAATACTGCTTGAGGCATTTGGGCTCTGCCTCTAGAATGAGGTACAAGAAAGAAAAGCCCATAATTCTCGTCTAAGTCAGAAACTGGAGCCCGCACTTGCCGTCCGGGGCATGGCTTCTTGTTCTCTGCTTTCACTCAGAGCTGTAATTCTCATTCTAGACATGAATCTAATACACCCATGTCTGGATTTCCTGGAACTTTCTGACCGTGGATATCTACTTGTTCCCAAAGACTTTCACCTGCCATCTGCCTCCTGGACGGGCAGTTTCCGTGAAGTCGGTGGAGGGACGGCGGGGGGCTGCATGATGCTTGCGGGTGACTGCCTGGCTTGACACCATGGCGGGTGATTTATCCTCAGCCAGATATCTGAGCCACCCGGTTCACTGTGTAATTTATCGCCTGCGTCAAAATAGGGTGAAATGAGAGCTAATAAAATAATCCAGTTGGCCAGAAAGTGTTCTACGCTACGAGTGCAGGAAACCAAGCGGAATCACGGGGGATCTGCCAGATGTCTTGCAGTAGTAGGAGCTGCTACGAGTGCCTGGGCCACTCCCTCCCTCTCTTGCCTTCTCATCTGCCGTATTCTTTCCCTCTTTTGCTTTGCCTGCTTTCCTTCCCTGTTTTCTTCCTCCCCCCCTCTTCCCCTATTTTTCTCCTTCTGTTTTTTCTTCCCAACCCATATTGATCTGCTTAGGCTGCAGTAACAAATACCACAGAGCAAGTAGCATCTGTTTTCTCAGTTCTGGAGGCTGGAATTTCAAGATCAAGGTGGCAGGAGGTTTGGTTTCCTCTAAGGCCTCTCCTTGGCTTGCAAATAGCCATCCTCTGGCCACCTCCTCACGAGGTCTCTCTCTGCGCACACCCTCTCTCTTAAGGCTTCTCTCTTAGTCCTGATCTCCCCTTGTTATAAGGAAATCGATCAGATTCCATTATAGCTCACCTAACAGTCTCATTTTAACTTAATTATCTCTTTGCTCTAATATATTGGGGGTTTGGACTACCATATAGGAAGGGGGGAATTGTAACTCAATTCAGCCCTAATTCCCTCTTCCTTCTGTCCTTCATTTTTTCTTCACTTCACTTGATCTTGTGATCAAATAAATTTGATCTTGTGATCATTTGATCTTGTGACCAGTAAATACCTGGTGAGGGTTTACCGTGGGTCAGATGCCACAAAGGAGAATGAGAGGAAAAGAACTCTACAAAACCTCTATTCTAAATACGCACACAGACATTCTCTCTCTCTCTCTCTGTCTCTCTCTCTGTCTCTCTCTCTCTCTCTCACACACACACACACACGCACACACGCACACACACGCACATGCAGGCATGCAAGCACACCACTGTCCACAAAGTTCCCCTATTTTGGGACTCTCCCAACATCCTGCCAGATTGAGACCAGTGTTGGCTTTTGTCATATCACAGTTAGTACCTGATTCTAAGTGGCAGGACAAACGCCAAGACAGGCTGGGAGAGTGAAGGCAGCTGGCAGGACTTAGACCCTGGCTCTGCTCTTGACTGTGCGAGTGACCTTGACAGGTGATCTGGTCCACCAGAGCCTCAGCTACAGAACCGAGCGGGTGAGGCTAGATGTCTACTTGCGCCTGCTCAGTCTCCACTGATTGTAATAGCTGAAAGGTGCTCTCAATGGGGGAAGGACACAGGGGTAATAGGAAAAACTAAGAATGTTTAGAATAGAAGCAGAAAACAAACAACAATCTTGACTCTTTAAAATGCTTATCTGTCAAGAAACATATTATACATGTCCTGTTTCTCCTTCAGCGGTTTTAATTGCTTGTCTGGGTCAGACGCACGTAGAAGCAGAGCAAAAATTATCACAGGGAAAGCCATTGTCCCCAAAATAGAAAATTTAAAAAATCTGCAAAGAACCACTGCCACCTGCTGGGCATGAAGCTACATTGCATGCGCTAAGTGAAAAATCATGAAAAATGGCCGGTTTAAGATCTGACCGAATATCAAATCAGAAACATTAATCTTCACCAAAAGCTGAGCTTTTAAACTTTCCACCAGACTGGGGAAAGTCTTTCCCACAGGTTAACTTTAACCATGTTTTAGATTTACGTTTGCACCACAATGTTCATCCCTGCTTCACAAACCAGACCTCAATGGTATGTACTAATAAAAGCCATTTAGTCCAAATCCGTTATTTAGAGTGTATAGCTAGGCTTACAAGCCTAATGTCGTGTAATCCAGACACTATTAATCAATCCACCTTCTCATCAGCCTGGCAGACCTCCAGATCACCTTCCAACTAGAATTCAACCACATGGGGAGAACCAACTATTTATCGAGTTTGGTTAAACACAGGTCATTTTATACATTGAAGGCTAGATGGAGAAATGCAAGACGTATGCCTGATCACTCGTTTTGGAGAAGTGGCATGAAAATATACAAAAGAAAATATCAATTATTTTTAAAAGCAAATTATCATGCCAGTCAACAAATAAAATATCCCCAAGAATGGAAGGACAATAAGTACTTTAAGAACCAGTGATTCAGACTGGGGCCACAGAGGGTTTTGTAGAGCTGCATCTGCCAGGCGAACAAGGTTTTGATGATATCCAGGGCTGATGGGGGGAAATGGAGCAAGCACAGAAGACACGGAGGCAGCAAACATGTTAAATATATTTGATTTTTTAAAATGACGTGAGATGTGCTTGAGAAATGTCAGGAAGATCAATTTAACCTGAGTAGGATTCTTTAAGAAATAGTTTCAGATAAGGCAGGAAAGGGAAGTTGCGAGTGGATTAGATGAGTCTGTAAATGCAAGGAAAAGGAGTGTGAGCTTATTCTTGTAAGTAATCAGAAAGCATTGAAGATTTCTGGGAAGGAAAGTAAAATGATAAGAAGCATGTTTTAAGGAGACTCACACCTGGCAATCACATACAGGATGAAGAGATTGTAAAATATGAAGATTCCCTGAATGTGAAGAAGATACAGATTTATTTAAAGGGGGGAGAGAATTTGAAGGTCATAAATGTATGTGTAAAAACAGAAAATGAATCTGATGCCCTGACATATTTCCGCCCCAAGGAACACTTACTAACTTAAACCAGCTCTGAATACTAAGCCAAAGGAGCAGCCACAGATAAGAAAGAAAAAGAAGATGAAAAAAGGGTCAGAAAAGAATAGAACCATGACCAAGAGCCCGAGAAAAGTAACAACAGTATGTTCAAGACTCCAGAGGACTCTAGAAGAGTAAGAATTGGGAAAAGATCTGGTTGGACATCTGACATCCTGTAAGTGATGTCTAAATGATGAACGAATTGGCCAATTGATAATTCCATCTTCTGTCATTATAGAGGTTTAGGCAGGAAGGAGCTTACAAACCATCCCCCTCCCAAGACAATAACAATGAGTACAACACCCTTGTACACAGTCTCCCAGCTTCTGCATCAGGCCAATGGGCGAGGTCAAGTGGACTCTCTAGAGATTTGCGAACATGCACAGCCAGGTATGCAATCTCACCCCACCACCTCCCACACCTGTCTTGATCCTCCTCATCACTCTGGATTGTCTACCTTACCTATATCCTTCTAAATATGTAGGGCCATCTCTGAGCACATTGCTCTAGAGGTGCCCCCAAGTCAGCACATCGGACACAATGAGAACTTCCTCCTGCATCAGTTCCCAGAGCAGGGCCTGGGGTGGTGCTGTTTGGGGTTGTGCTGGACTTCATGTGAGGATTCTTTTCACCAGATGTTCCTGTACACAAGGCCACTTCAGTCCTCTACTTGTGTACTTGATTGTGCTGAGGCTAAATGGGATCTATTTTTACTTTAATCCCAAAGGGATTTTCTCTTTCTGATACAATTTCATCCCAAACCCGGCACTGGCTTTAGTACCCGGTCTTCATTTTGATCAGTACTTGATGGGTGACCAAGTTGATGAATCTATTTTCTATTTGTTACTCTATTTGTTCAGTTGGCAAACATATTTAGACTGCCTCCATTTCCATAGTTATCACATGCTTTGCCAAGCATATCAATTAAGGGATATTTTGGGAAGCAGACAACAAAAAGCTCCATTTCCAAAATCTAAATGAACGTAATTTATTTTCCTCAAATAACAAGAAGTCTGGAGGCACATGGTCCAAGTTCACACTGCCTCTCAGCGATGCCTTCAGAGACCAAGTTTCCTGCCATCTTCTCAAAGCCATCATCTTTAGCAAGCTGTTTTCCTCTCAGGGTGTTTATTTCAGTTACACCAACACAAGCACCTCTCAGGCAAGAATGAGGGAAAGAAAAATGGGCAGATTCCAAGTCCCTTGTGCACCAGGAAAGCTACAACCCTCCCAGAAGCAGCGCTCATCAGACACCCTTTGCATGTTATTATTGACCAAAATGACCACAGTCATCCCCGACACCACTGCTGTCATTCTCAAGCTCGTCATTCAGCCATGTTAGAGTTGGCGAATTGCTCAGAAGCTAAGCAGGGTCAGGCCTGCTTAGTACTTGGATGGGAGAATTGGTGAATTATAGAATAATCATGAGTTTACCATACTCATGAATCATTCCCAGCAACAGAGAGTAGATCCAAAGGGAAAACCTGACCTCCCTAAAAGCAGAGGTGACTTCAGCTACTCCCCAACAGTCGGATGCTATTAGTAAGGAGGGAAGGTGCAGCTCAGTGAGTGGGCAAAGCGAAGTTCTTGTCATGAGCGCCTTCTACCAAGTATATTCAGATAAGCAAATGTTTGTATGACTTCATTCGAGGTCATCAAAAGTTATGCAACCAGTAGAGAATTTAGTAGTAAACCTAAAACTGACTTGTTTTCCTGCCAAACAGTCATTTTCTGTACCCCAAAAACCTGGAAGAAAAACTGAAAAGAGCCCTAGGATATGTACAGGTATTCTAAGTGTGAATTCTAGGCCAGGTTGCCTTGAAAGTTAACCAGCACCCAACACTTTTGGTTTCTTTATATCCTATGTCTACTGCCCCAGAAGACCTTCAGTTTGTTTTGAAGCTGTTATACTTCATTCACATCCATATCTCCAAAACCTAGCACATCAGTTGATCTGAGCTCAATGAATACTTACTTTTAAAATGAAATTTCAAGTTATTGGTGTGTGAGACAGTGTATTATAAGATAAATGTTCCACTCCCCCTAGAAGGATTGCCTTGGAAATCCATTTTCACGGCACCACCAAAATTTCACTGTTTACTTCTTTTCAGTATGTATCCTGTATGGAAATGTATTGGCAGTGGGAACTTAAGAGTTTACTTTTATATCCACACAACTGAATGTGAATCAGCACAAAAAAAAGGAACAAACCACACATATGTGCTGTGATGTGGATGAATCTACAAAATACTAAGCTCAGTGAAAGAAACCACAACAAAGAGACACATTTGAAATTCCATCTGAACCTACTTATATTAAATATCTGGAAAAGATAACGCTATAAAAACAGAAAGTAGACCGTGACCACTAAGGCTGGAGGACAAGGAGATTAGTAGTAAACAGACACAAGGAATCATTTTAGGAGTTAAAAAAAAAAGTTCCAGAATAGATTTATGGCATTGGTTGCACAATTTGGTAAACTCACTTTAAAAATCACTTGAGAGGTTGAATCCGATGATGTGCACAATATGCTTTGATAAGAGTTTTTAACTTGCTTTCAGTCTCTGGAGATTTTACAGTATTCTTAAGAAGCAGCAGCAGTGATCCGCACAAAGTTCCTAGTAGAAAAAACATCTCTCGTTACAGGGCAGCTTTGGAAGGCAAGAGCAGAGCTATCTGGACTGCATGTTATGCCTCCGGGAAATCTTTAGTGGATCTTCCACTGCAGCTAGATTGAAATTTCCAAAGCACCACCGGCAAAACCATGAAGGCATCTTCTCCAACACACCTGTATGAAATGCTCTTAATTTGCACATCTTCTTCCACTGCAGACCTTTATAGCCCATTGGATTCATGGATCAGATGTGCTAGTTCATGTCCTGAATCCCCAGCAGAACAGATTAATCTTGATTGAAGATAAGTCCCACAGCTACACAAATTAAAAGACCATCAATAAAGATCTACTAATCTGTCAAACATGACCACTCCTTAGCATAACGCTTACTTGTTAATTATTGTAAGGATTCTCTGCAGTTAGGCCTTGCGTGTGCCCTGCCTCACCAGGGAGCTAGAAATACTTCGGGAAGGGAAAATTCAGGAGGAAAGAACAAAACCACCATTCACCAAAAGAGAAACTTAATCTGTTCATACTCCCTCGTTGTCTTTTTCTTTCTCTACATTTTACTATCAGCCTCTTCTTCATATTAAAAGTCCTGTTTTGTTTTGACAGTGCTCTCACACGTGGGATTCAGTATTTCTGTTGATCTGGCTGGAGAAGGCCAGGAGAGGCTTGTGCTCCTCGAGATTCATTTGAGACCCCTGGGGCATGTGAAATACAGGTCATGTGTGAATGGTCCAAACGCACATTTTAATGACTGAATAGTATTTTATTTATGGATGAACCACAATTTTTCAATGGTATTTCTTTTGTGAGCTATACCAATTTACCTCTAGGGTTCCGTTATTTCCAAATAAGACTACAGTAAACATCCCATAGATAAATCATTTTGTACGTTAGCATATTTTCTAAAATAAACTTCTGAGATCATTATTGCTGGTTCAAATGTATGTATATATGCGTATAGATTGGAAAATTATACTTTAAGAATTTTTTTGTTTTAATTAACCCCTAACAGAGGTATATGAGTATTTGATTTCTTAGAAATTGGGTATTTCTCTTTAAAAATCATTGTCAATTTAACATGTGAAAAATTGTACTCATTTTATATGTACACTTCTTGAGTACTAATGAGCTGGATAATTTCTGTGTTTACTAGCTTTTTATGTCCTTATATCCTTCTGCTCCCATTAGCACTTGGCTTTTTAACACAATTCAGTTTGTTCTTTGAGAAGCAAGCATGGGCTCACCCTCGGCTCTCCTGTAGCACAAGCTCTAAGTAAACTTTGGAATTCAAGGACTAGCCAGCAAAACAGGCTTTAGAGCTGTATTTTAGGTCAGAATTCACACAGTTCTGAATCACACTCCATCGTATCAGTCACTTGACCAAATCTTGAAGCACAACGAAACGTCTGGGATATAGATAGCCTTTGAACACAAAACGTAATTGAAAAACCATCCAAGAGTTCTCTTTGCACTATCTTGAAGAGAAAGACAGCCAGAGGGCTTGCACACAGTTATCAGATGAGCACCTTGGTACTGAACTAAGAATTAGGCTTGCAATGGAATCTTTGCTGAACATTTTAGGTAGCAATGAACTTCTGTGTAAAGCTGAAGAGGAATGGAGAGACTGACAATCCAGCTTCCTCACACACATCTCAGGAATCTCCTTGTCATGGGTCAGTCAGTTCTTGAGCCTTGCCTGCCCCCTTATTTTTCTTCCCTTGTCCCCTTCCTTCTTCCCTTCCTCCCGCCCTTCTTCCCCAACTTCATTCTTTCCTCCTTTCTTTTCTGCATTTTTTTCTGCCTGTGTCCTTTCTATATGGGAATATCTATAGAAAGTATTGTGGGACTTCAAAATTAAAATAGTAAGCTACTCCAAAGATGCAGGTAGGGCATTTAGAAAATAATTTAAAACTTAGCCTTTTCCCTTTGGCAATGTTTTTATACTTTTGCTTTGCACCAGCTAGTAAAAAAGAGATTCCCAAGGTGAATTATTGATGTTTAAATTTTTGTATATACAGAAGTAGCGAATGTTTGTTCAAAAGGTCTGAGCAACACTGTATAAAGTCCAGAGTAGAAGGACCACCTTCAGGGAAGACTTCACAGATGCTCTGATTCCCGGGGTAACAGCGTGAGTGGTGCCACAGACATTTTCCCACACAGGTACACACATGAAACATACAACTAACATGTGTTCTCCTTTGTCTTAAAATCTTGGTTAAAGCTCCAGGGCCAAAGCTAGTTGTCTCAACAAAGCCGCAAGTTCTCAACAGTGCCAAGGAGCTGCACCCAAGCTCTTCAGCCTCATAGAGAGTTGTCAAAGCTGAGCATTCTAGCTCTCCCTGCCACTTCATCTGACCACTAGGAGCAGGCATTCAGCCTCATGAAGGAGAAAGGGAGTCATCCAGGCAGTGAGGTGAAGGTCCACAGTAAGCACTTTGGCAAGCCTGGGATGCCGCCTTCCAACCACCGCGGCCAAGCCAAGCAAGGAGGGTGCTAAGAGCACCATCACAGAAAAGAGGGGCTGTACCATGGGTAGGTGGTATCCGAGCTGACTACATGCCTGTTCCGTTGTAAAAGAGCCCACAGTACAAACCTCCCATTGGAGCTCATGGGGACAGGTATCTGCAGCCCCACCTGAAGGCTCAGAAGCTTGGGGCTGCTGGAGGGGAGGAGGCAGAACCAGGCAGCACACTCTATGCAGCACTGTGCAGGGTGAATGCTGCCGTCTGAATGCTGACAACTAGAAAATACACATGAAACGTGGAAACACCTGATTGGACAGGTGGGCAAACATGTAAAAAGACTGCTGGAACCTTGTGTTGGTCAGAGTGTGGAGGAAAGGGCGTTCTTCTGCACTGTATATGACGTTGCAGATCTAAATGCCTCTCTGCAGCACAAGTGGCAGCATCTGTGCAAGTTTCGAAGCTGTATCTGCCTTTTCAGCCAAGAACTCCATATCCAGCACCCTGTCTTAAAAACCATCCCACACTGTCCCTAGGCTGCTGGGAAAGGGTTTCCCTGCCTTTGCTTTGGAGGCAAGAGGAGAAACTGCTGGGCCAGACAAGAACTTGAACGAAGAGAGAGGCAACGAGGATGGAGAAAGCAGACAGACCTAAGAGCGAGGTGACACCCAGAATTGGGGGGGGGGGTGAGGCTCCTATTCATATCCAGACCTCTGTCCTGTGAAAAGATCTGAAGTCCTAATTCTCATATCTGTGAACATGACCCCAGTTAGAAATGGAGTCTGTGCAGATACGCAATGAGCATGTGCCCTGAATCCAATGTGACTGGCATCTTCATAAAAGAGCACACAGGGAGAGTGGTCCACAGGATGGATTAGAGTCATGCATCTAAATCCCAAGGACACCAAAGATTACCAAAAACAAAGGGAAAGGCAGGGAAGAGATTCTCCCCTGATCCATCGGGAATACCTGGATGTAGAACTTCTAGCCTTTATAGACATCTATACTATATTTGAGTTGTTTGAAGTCACCTAATCTATGGTACTTGGTTAGGGTCTTCTTAGGACACTAACACAGGCACAATTACGGGGAAGTGGCCAGGAGAAGGGGATGATGTCCTGGAAGGGCCTGGATGGGGTCTTTGGGTCATTGCTAGCCCTGGGAGTTGTGATGATAGATACAGAACAGATAAGCTCAGTGTCTGACATGGTGCATCAGAGCCCCATGATTCACAGATTCGTATTTGTCCAGTCAGCACTGAGAAGTGTAAGCCAAGGAGAAAAGCTGAAACAGCCTGAAGATATGGGTAAGTCTAGGATGCAACCTGATTCCATTGAAAAAGTGTTAATGTCCAGGTCAAAAAATCTCCACCGTTCTCTCTAGAAGAGACCATGCTCTGGCAGAGACATGAGCTCCTCTGCAGAAGTGCCCCAAGAATAAATGTGGTGAATTCTGGGAACTAGGTCCATTTCCCACTGAGTGAAGATTCCGTCTCAATTGACTTTACAGAGCCCATGGGAGGCAACCCTGGTTCTCTGTACTCGTGGAAGTTGGACAGCATCACACCCTCAGACACATAGCAAAATCTGTGAGTAGAGCAGGAAGGCAGGCACCCTGACTAGGGATCACCCTGGCCAGGAACTTAGCCATTCGGACCCTCAGTTTCTCACTGTGATGTATAAAGCAATAGGAGAGCCAGGAGAGTTAGTTCAAGCATTTTCTTTTACAGAGAAAAAAAGTCAGAGAGAGAGAGAGAAGTTAAATAGTTTATTTAAGAACATAAGTAATTGAGTTTCAGAGCTGGAATTAAAAATTACTTTAAACATTACAGCCTTTCTAAGGTGTCTTTCAGCCTTTAAGTCTCATAGTTATAAAAGCAATTTATAAATAGAATGTGATGCTAGAAATTCCTAATTGCATCACATACTCCAAAGCTTGCTGTTCAAGGACAAAACTAATTAGAATTCATCACTCTTATGATTCAGAGGCCCCATGTTAATTCTGTGCACTGTAGCAAAATCTGCAGAACAGACTGCTGAATGCAGATGGTCAGTGAATGAGATGGCTTCTTCACATCTTCAAGAACATTCCAGAACTCTATCAAACCCCTTTCATTACCAACACTTGCATGTTGGAGTGTCACTGATGCTACCTGTTATACAGAAATTGGGCTAGTAGAAAACTTTCTCTAACATGTTCCCATTGCAGCTCAAAAAAATAAATGAATGTGTTCACAGAAGCCTTGCCCTGAAGTCAGAATCCTGAAATTGTGCAAAAGAACAACTGGCCCTTTTCCCAGGTGCTGTGTTCCTTGAAAATGAGATTCTGTCAGGCATGTTTCAGGGTGCGTGCTGGACTGACAGTATGTCTCAGACAAGGGCAGGGTGGGGACAGAGAGGGTCTCCCACCCCTGCTATGGCCAGATGGCATCAGGGCCAAAACTTTTGGCTTCTGGAAGCTGACAGCGGCAGAGTGGGAGGTTACGTTTCCAAGAAGAGCAAAGCGCCCTGCCCCCCACGGCTACCTTCTACCTCTCCTCTGCTCTTCAGTCTTTCTTCCCTCTAGTCTTGTGGACTGTTCTGTTTTCCCTGGGCCTCCTTTCCCTTTTCTGTGTCTTCATTCTTATTCTTTCCTTTCTGCTCTTTTTGTTTATTTGTTTCATATTTTCCCCCACTGTCTCTTCTCTCTAATATTCCTCCCCAACTCTTATCTACCATTTTACTGTTTGCACGGAAATAAAGTCACTTTTTAAAAAGTAAATCAACAATTCCAATGGCTTCCAAAGACTAGTGCTACGATAAAGACCTGTTCTCTTCCCCCAACAGACTGCAGTGTGTCCCAGTTGCCATGGACTGGTCACCCTGAGATCATAAGTCACCAGAGCAAGGAGGAGATGCCAGACTCTATGAGGCATAGCCATCCTTGCTTCCTGGTTCCTTGTGTGGGCAAATATTGAGAGCCCAAGAATTTAATAATGTCAATATGGAAATTGAGCATATATAGGAAGTACCCCTTCTACTCCCAGCATGTGGAATAGGTAGAAATACTAGTGAAAAAGAAATGTGTGTGTGACTGATTAAAATGATAATTCTTAGGTTGTGAATATTCTACTACAATAAAAATTAAGAATATAAGGCAAAGTCAATCAGTGTGAAACCAGGGAGAATGAAATGTCAAGGTCAAGGAAAGAGGGGATTACTTGAGTGTGTGTGTGTGTGTGTGTGTGTGTGTGTGTGCGTGCACATGTGTGCATAGGGAGATAAAAGTTATGTAACAGCCCAACTCAAACGGAAGAAATACAGTCCTGAGACTAAGACCTTAAAGGATATAACAGTGAGAAAGCATGGAAGTTATGTGGAGTAGCAACATGCCTGGGGACAAAGCGTTGGTCCAGCTGTCAAAGCGGGTTCCCAGCCTAGGGTCAAGAGTAAAAAAGCAAACCCTATCACTGTAGAGTAGCCTGAAAACTCTAACCAAAAGTTACAAAGCTATTAGCCTTTCTTTCAATATCTTCTGAGGCTAACCAAAACATAACTCTATATTAGACCACCCTGAAGGCTTTACATTGGCCAGGACACAACACCAGAGGAATCTTGTAATAAAATCTGTCTCAATTCTGTCTCCTTTGTCTCATGTTAGCAAAAAACAGTTAGCATAAAAACAGATTCCTGGTTTCCAAAGTTGAAACTTTGGAATTTTGCCTGGGACCAATCATTATTTTATTTGCCCAAACCCTACACCAGACGTAGGTTATATGTATCAGACAGACAATACTTACTGGTTTTTATGGATGTTAATTAGCAGTTCCATCGTTGGCAGGCCACTCAGAGATGCTCAGCTAGAAAGACCAGAGGCTTCACAGAAATCATGACATCATCTGGGCCTTCCCCCGAGGGCTGCACAAGCTGAAGGAACGTGGAAGCACAGAGCACAGTCCTTCAAGCCCAATTAGATTTTTACCATGGGTACGAACAGCTATTTTCTACCCCATTCTTACTATTATTCTAACCCTTTCAACCACCAGCGCAGCTACCTCCAGGATACCAACCATAGAAAGTGGTGGTCCCCGCTGTCACCCAGGACCCTGAAACACAGATTGACAGAAACGCCTTCCATTTGGATAGGATGGTTAAAGCTTGCTACATGCCTTCCCAGGAGAACTGACCCAGCTCCCATGAAGCAGGTGAAGGGGCCACAGTCACTATTTTCAAGCATGAAAAAAGGATTCAAAATGTCAGGTATTTGCCCAGAGTAATTCAGAAGAGCCAGAGCCTCCAGATTTCCATTCCACAGGTGGCCAGCTGGTCTCGCCTTCCAACGACCTTGACATACCATTCTGTCTTGACTCTGATTAACTTTGGCCACCCTGCCATTTTTTATTTTCATTTTGGTGAAAGATGTGTAAGATTTACCACAGCCACACAGTTCGGTGGCACTAAGCTCCTCCACACCGTTGCACGCCCATAACCACTGTTCATCTCCAGACGTTCTTCTCGACTCAGTGGCGACTCAGTCTCCATTAAACCTTAGCTCCTGTTCCTTGTTCACCTCCAGTAGCCCTATTCTACTTTTGTCTCTATAAATTTTGACTATTCTGGAAACCTCGGATCAGTAAGACCATATTTGTGCTTCTGCATCTGGATTTTTTTCATTTAGCATTTTTTTCAAGGCTCATTCATGTTATACCATGTATCAGAATTTCTGGTTTGTTAAGGCTAAATGATACCCCATTTTATGTCTGTACCACACTTTGCCCATCCATTCATCTGTTGATGTGCCCTCTTTGAGATACAGGATTCCTATTTGTTTTTTAAAAACCATCTCCTCCCATTGGTTAAAGTCTGGTAGAAGGATTAATTAAGCTTCTCTGAGCTGAGAACGATGCAAGTAACTATTCTGTTGGAATTAGAAACTCAAGCAACATATAGACAGAACAACAATGAAATTGACTTTTTAACATGCACAAACTACTACACCCGGGCAAGGATGAGCTATAGTTTTGACTCTTTTGGGATTTTCCAGTTCCTATTCATTGCTACGCCTGATTTCCCAGTCTTCCCTTTGATCATAGGACTTAGGCCACAGCCAGTATTGCATTCTGCTGCTGGAAACCGAAGACTCTAGCGCGTGTCAGTGCTGAGTGAGGAGTACCCGATCTCCACGGCCCCATTCTTGCTCTGGGTACGGCGTGTTTGCCCCTTAAAGACTGTTTGATGTTTATTCTCTTATTATTTACTTATGTAAATGTGGGGGGTGTTAAAAGGGTAGGAAGAGAGATAAAAAGATTAGGAGTCTGGTGCCTCATAAGTAAACAAGAATTTCCTCTAGGAACCCACCTGCAGTCACTTTTGTTTATTTTTATGTCCAGCCTAGGCCAGTGTATAAGGACTTTCTAATCAATATTCCAAGGTTGTACAACTCCTTCCATCCTCGTCTCCTTAAATTTGTTAGCAATGTTTGAAACACATTTCCAGAAAAACTTAATTCTGTAATATCAAATGCGAAAAGTCCTTCTTCTGTTTTCTCCTACCAAATGTAGTTCTCTGTCTCTCAGAATATTTATTCATTCAACAAATAATGAGTGAACATCTCAACTATACCAGGCACTGGAATAAGTTCTAAAGGCCCAGCAACAAGCAGGGCAAACATGGCGTCCACCGCTGTGATGTGTGTCTGTCAGTGGGAGAAAGCGCAGGCAAGAATATGTAAAATCTTGGTGTGTATTCCAGTCAGGGGTTCAGGCCAGGGCTTCTGCAGGAAAAGACATTTGAGAAGAGTTTAAAAGCCAGTAGACTAAGCAGGAGCTCCCTGAGTGGACTGAGGGGAGGTGAGAGTGTGAAAGGGTGGGTTATGTAGAAAAGACAGCACAGACAGAAAGTTCTGTGGTTGAAGGTTGAAGGCCTGGCCTCTCTGTCTCCTAAAATTTCACTACTTCCATTCTTATTTTTACCTACCACTTTTCCCATGGATTTCCTTTCTGAGATTGTTTTGACATACATATCATATCCAATGTTGAATTCAAAGTGGCCCCTTTTAGACCAAGAGTTATCAGCCGGTGCAGAGAGCCCAGCTTCTGTGGTTCATTTCTTGCCCACCTCCCTCCCTTCTGCACACACACCATCCCTTGACTCTTCTCTTCACAGATGAGTGGAAAATACAGGGGCAAAAGGAGTTCCAGACTCAAGTCCAAATGGTAGCAAGTTTAACCCTGATCTGGAGCCTTAGTTCTGACAATCAGGTGGCTACACAAAGCCTCTCTTACCCCAGGTTCGGCGAGAGCTCCCCCTCAGGACACCTTCCTGACGTCCCCATCACTATCTGGCAGGGAGCTCAGCCTGCTTTTTCTTCTCACCCTGCTGACAATCAGAGGCCCATCCTGAACACCAGCAGAGCGGCCACTGTCTTCCGAAGGCCGAATGGTTTGGCAGGATCCTCTGAGCTCAGGATCCTCTCCGGCTTATTTCCCATCTTACTATTCTGCTCCCTCCTCCTACCGCCAGGCGCTTGCACTGACCTGGTGATCACTGCCACCACCATGCTGTTACTTCCTGTTACTTCTTTTCCTTTAAAGACCTTTGGGTACAGCTATGGCAGGGTTCTGGCTCTCCTCAATTTCCTGTAATTTATCAGACCACGGCCCAGTCGCACCAGGGCTAAAATACAGCACAGTCACCTTTTCTTCCTCCCAGACCAGGGTTCTTTCACAAGTCACCCATCGCTTTTCACTTGTAAAAAAAACTGGGATCTGTGAGCTGATTCAGATGTAAAAAATAATTCATGATCAGAAGGTTTTTATTTTCTTTACTTAAGGAACCCTGACAACCTCAGTATGACATTTTCTTGGCTGATCAAGAAACATTCTGCGAAGAAGCCATTTCAGCCTGATGAAACTCGCAGTGTCTGCAGATTGATAGAGACTCCAAGCCGCAAGCCAGGTGGCCTGGAGCCACCTGATTAGATCAGGATGCACAAATAGATGTGACCAGACCCCACCCACTTCTCTTCCTAATGTCAGCCAGAATTTCCACGGGGACAAGCTGCAGATGGCTGCAGGGATTTTCTGCCCAGCTGTCACCAACATGGTCTCCTGGCCCATGGACACTCCAGGCAGTAAGAAAATAAAAAGCAACCATTCTCCCTAAAACTGTGTAAGAAAATATCCTGCAGAACCCGTAAATGCCCAGACCTCTTAGCAGTCCTTGCACCAAAAAGTGCACTTCAGCATGAGTTACCTCCTGTGCCAGGTCAGCGAGAAGGACAACCAGCCAGCCCGTACTTGTCTTTTCTTCTGCTCCTGATGTTTGGCACAATTTTAAAAGAAGGTAAGAGGGCTGTCTCCTAACATATCCCCATTCCCTGCCACCCAACTAGAACAAAACCACTCAGCCATTTCCTTAAAAACCACACAGGCTGCAAAAAGGCCATGCTGGGAAAGTGTGCCAGGGAACATTAGCTGTCACACCACCTCACATGATGTCTCAGACTCGGTAACCTAATACAAATTCCCATAATCTCAGCGCTTTATCGTATTTAGCAATACTCAATGACACAAATGCATGTGCAGAGCTCTGGGGAGCCCAAGCTGCAAGCAAACTCCAAGTACAGGCTGTTCCAACGGTATCTAAGAAATACCTAAGGGTGGAGGAGACGGGGGAGGGTGGAGAATATTTGATGGTGCAGATATTTTAAAAATTCACAGATCTGCACACTAAAGACAAAAAATGAAAAATAAAAAAGAGGAAAAAAAGGAACAGGAGGGGGAAAGAAATGCAAAACAGGAAAAAGAAAGGAAGCCTCCCATCCCCCCGCCATGGGGTGCCCACCACAGTGCTTCACTTCCTGGCCCAGCAAAACCCATGCCAGCATAACACACTACCCCCACACAGCTATCGCTGCAGCCCTTCTGCCTCTATTCTGAATGACTGGCTTTGGAGACAATTGAAATAGGGTATAAAAAGCTATCTATTGCTTTTAAATGAACTAAATCATTTTTCCTGTGTTTTCCAAGACAAAGGAGGTGCTTTCTGCAGCAAAGCAGATGTGAGTGAGAAGGTGAGGGTGTCGAACAATCCCAAGTCATCACTGTGTTTTACAGATGTCTCCAGCCATCTGGCTGTCTTTGCTTATGATAGCAATTCATAATGAGCAGTCAAAGGCAGAAATAGCAACACTCACCTTATCATGCTGCAGAATGTTAGATTCTTTCTATAAACAATACAGTGCAAAGGTTCAGGGAGAGTAAGGAATCTGACCTGAAGCAATTTTTCCACTACTCATCATTTTTGACAGTTACACAAAATCCAGAGAAGGGATTTTCTTGTCTAATTATTTCTAGCCTTAAAGTTCAGGGAGTTGGTCTTTCTGGAGATTAGGATGCACTAAATACATCCTGAGGAAAGAGTGCAGGGCACTTTATGCAGATACTGCCTGGGAGATGTGAACTCTCCCTGCCCGTAGTTCGGGTGGCAGAGGAAGGAGCAGGAGAGGGCAGGCGAGGGGAGGTCGGTTGTCTCCTCTCACTGTGAGAGTGTCAGTAGGCATTTTCGCGTGGCTCGCATGGGGGCAGGAGAGACAGTATTGCTTCCATGCTGGTGACAGAACACAGATCACAGACCACTAATTCAGCCCAAATCCAGCCAGAGGTTCCAGGAGCCAAGGGAGTTATAAATGACCCTCAAAGAACTGCTTCCCGGTGATTTGTGACTACAACGCAGAAGACTGCATTCCCCTGAAAATACCTGAAATCAGTGGGAAAAGATTTCAGAAGTAAGTATTGTGCTGAACTTTAAATACCAGAGATAGCTTAAAAATCCCCCCTGAAGAGTTAATATGTGCTGATATTTAAACTTTTATCTATCTGGGTGATTCTCACATACTTTAATTTCTTGAGAATAATGCATGAAAATCAAGTTTCTCCTGCTTGGAAATTCCCCAGCTCCCGCTGTTACTCCCCGGCGGCTGGTGTGGTGACCTGACATGCGGACACTTAATGCCATGCTAAAGGGAGTGCGCTTTGCGAGACCTGTGGCTGCTGAATAAATTATACAGAACTGTGTCCACGCCCTACCCAGCAGCCCCACCACCCTGAACAACGACACCGTGCAAACCCAGAGTCCTCCAGGAAAGGAGTTTCTACTCTCCCCCACCATTCACTATGTCTGATCTTAAAATATTAAAATGAAGCACTTCCTGTTCTCATATAAATTCTTTCCCAACAGCTGTAACTGAGAACATTTTTTTTGCTCCGTATCTTGCCCTCCATGGAGACAGAGGCCAGCTGTTTGCTATATTGTCCTCAGAAGACCTCTACCGCTTGCTTGTGTATTTCTGGATGTTCTATATTCCAGATCCACTCAGGGGCTTTCTGCTGTAAGGTCTTAAGCAAGCCAGCAAGCCTCTCTGCGCCTCAGCTGTCCGTCTGCGAGAGGGCAGAGAGCTACAGGGGGTGCCCTCATGATCTCTGGCCATCTACTTTGTTATGATTCAGTGACTCCCCCAGGCCTTAATATTCCAAGGAATACTTTTTCAGTGCTGTTGTGGAAACTGTTGAGTCACCCTGGAATTAATTACAGTTATGAGATGAGGTTGGAACGTAATGAGACCTTCAAGGGTAAGCATGAACTGAGGAATGTGGAGGAGGAACGGGATGAGGTGTGGGATGGGAAACCTATAATCAGATGCCTGCAGATGGCCCATCCTAGGCCAATAAACAAGATTAAGAAACTCCCCAGCTCTTGATTAATGGCCAGCTGCAAACGGAAATATGATTCCTACCAGAAGATCTGCCGAGTAGTGATGATGACGGCCTACACAGGCTGAGCCAGCACTGCCCACAGCTGCCCAGCTTGGCTGTGGAGACTGACCGCATGGATGTTAGGTTGATGAACGCCAGGATACACTCCAGAAGGCCTGCTATGGGTACCCACGAACAAAATGCCTCCCCTATACTACATCCTGAAGTGCTCACTGGCAGGTCTGCAGTGAAGGACTTGGCCCTGGGACATGCCAGGGATGAATCTGCCACTACTCATGTAGTCACAGTCAGCTTGCAGGGCACCCCAGGAAAGGATTCTGGAAATTCCCAGGAGATAAAGTCTAAGGTGTAGCGTAGGTGAATTATCCCAGGGCAACCTGCAGCCCTCTCTGTTTTGGGAAGGTCTTCCTCTCAAGACCTCCTCCCAGATGACTGGAAGTGCTGGGGCACTAGAGGATAGTGTCCTCTTGTGACCTAACCTAAGCAGGCTTACCCGGGTGTCTCTGGAGGAAAGTGTTCCCTCCGACTGCACTGGGTCTCCCAGGAAGCCAGGTATCCACACAGCTCTTACAGCAGCTTCAGGTGAGAGGACTACAGACCCAGTACACATAGCACAGTTAACGGGGAACACAAACCCCAATCAGGGAAAAAGTATCACTAGGAGGAGTTTACATACACTTACGAATATTTAGAAAAGGCTGATTACACATGTTAGAAAAAATAAATGTAAGTCAAAGAGGACCCACTGGTGCAGATGAAAGTAAAAGCATCTCTCCCTCCAATAGGCTGAAACTCCCTTTCTCATCCTTAGCTCTTCTTCCCAGAAATCACTGTGTATAATTAGTTCTGGTTTTAGGCCTTCAGTGCCATGGAACTGGCACAGTCTGTGCCTGTATTTCTGGCTTTATCACCTTCAACTAACATGTATTAATGTCCTGCGATGAAAGATCCTACTTACCTCACCTGGGTTTCACCTTCCAATTCTTATTAGTTGCATTACTATTTTAAGGAGTTTAATAGTTAAAAACATAACTTTACATAATATGCATGAATTTCTATTTCTTAACTCGTCCACCTTTGAAGTTGTCGACCTGCTCCTGATTCTGTAAGACAAGGGAAGGAATTCACACCACAGCCTTGATTTCACACTTTCCCTACCTGACTTCTGGATGAATAATAGCCAGGCATGTAGCACGGGCGCTCTGACCTGCAATTTTAAGTCAGCTTTCTGCATTTTGTCTAGAGCTTGACAGTGAAATTGAAAACATTAAAAATAAAAATATTCATAGTATCAAGATCATATAAATATGAATTGTCGGATCAAGTTATGTAAGGCCCGTAGGATGGAAAAAGGATTCTATACTAATGAAATTGTCCACTCAAAAACAATAGACACATCAATTATTTTTATTTACACTTCTTCAATTTTTCAAGTTAGTCCTGTTGTTGTTGTTGTTCATTTTATTCTATTTGACAGAATAAACATTTAACTTGTAAGCGAGGGGAAACAACTTTCCTTTATCCTCTTATGTTGTGTGGCTAGCAAGCACTTACAAAGTAGACTGACAAAAGATAGATTAACAGGAAAAAAAGGAATACAAATTGTGTTTGATGTTAATGTTTTAATTGCCACATGCTCAAAGTCCTTCCCAGCAAAGAAGGGAGGTAGTTAAACCCATGAGCTTTATGTCATCTTTTAATAAGGTCAAAATTATGAGAAATGACAGAGCAAAAGAGCTTCTAGGAGTTGTAAATTGTGGCAAGAGAAATACAGTTTAGGAGGAACACTAACAGAAGATAAATATATGGGAGGCCAGAACTAATGATAGATACATTTCTTTTAGTGAGGTTTCCTTATGTAGGCGCATCTCGGTGCCATCTCCATCTCTGTGTTAAAAATATCTCTTGTCTTCCTAAGACAAAAGCCAAGACACTTGTACAAAAGAAATTTGTGCCCTAATTTTAGACAGGTGCAGAGAAGGCGGAGCACTGTTCCTGGGTTTGCTTTCTTAATTGTATTTGCTCAAGTAACTGCCACGCCAAAGTACCCTATTCGGGGGGGGGGGGGGGTGTCATGTTCTGATCCCCTGTTCACATATCTAAGATCTTCCAGGCATTTAAATATATTTTATTAATCAATATTTTTCCTAAAGACATTTTTCAATCACCAAGCCTTATCCTCCCTGTTCTAATTTGGGCCAGCTGCTTCTGAGGCTTTTTTTAGATCTAACAACTGACAACTTTTTATTTCATGCCTCAGTCAATTCCTTTATTTATTGGACTCATGTTTCATCGCAGGAAGGATAAAAAAATGGAGGAACATGTCTCATTCATGAATAATAGTTTGGCTAGTTATAAAATTTAGACTCAAGGTAACTTTCCCTGAGGACTGTGAAGCCTTATTCCTCTGTCTTCTGGGATCGTTATTATGAAAGAAAAGGTGTGATGACAATCTCAGGCTTATTTTTGGTAGGTATCCTATTAATTCACTCTGCAAGCTTATAGAATTGGAATACTTTTATTTCAGTTGAGTATTTCTGAGTATTTTCCATATAGAAAAGTTGGTTTTGTTCAGGAAAATGTCTCATGCTTTTCTATTCTCCTCTTTTTTCTGCTTTCCCCTGTTTTATTAGTTATATGTTAATAACTTCCTAGATCTGCCCCCGTCTCTACATCTGAGATCTGGCTTCCTTTTCTGTCACTATGTTCTGACTTACTGTCTTAAGTTCATCTTCCAGATCACTGATTTAGTTTTCAGCTATATGTATGATTTGATTCTATTAAGTTTTTAAAATTTGCTTGGGAAATCAATGTTTAATTTCTCAAGACCTCTTTCATGTTCTCTGCTTGTTCCACTTTCACGGTAGCCTGTTCTTATTTATGAATACACTAAATACACTATTCTTTCAACTCTCTCAGAGATAATTCAGTTCTAATCTCTCTCTCTCTTTTCTGTCTCTTTTTTTCTTCAGTACCAAACACAGGGCTTCACACATGTCTGGCAACTGCTCCATCATGGAGCAATGTCCTCAGCCCTTGTTCTTTTTTTGTTTTAAGACACGGCCTTGCCGTTACTCATTCTATCCTCAAACTTGCAGTCCTCCTATGCTAGCCTCCCAAGTAGCTGGGGTGAAATCCCTTTCTTCTGCTGATTTTTTTTTTTTGGTCAGTTATTCTTTTACACATCTTGCTATTTCTCTTTTACACATATTGAACATGTCTTGGTGTATTGATAATGATCCTTAGTAAAAAGCATACTGGTTCATTAGTATAGGTAATTGGCAAAGTGAATTTTGCAACTTAGGAGAACATTTTCACCGTGAGCCATCACAGTACAGGTACTAACTCCTCAGTTTCTGTGTGAGTAGCTCAGGGATAAGTTTCTCTTTAGGCTGCATGGATGGTTTAGCTTATATCCTCATTAACTACCAATGTAAGGAAAACTCTACCACAGAAGATGAGATTCTGTGGGCACAGTCATCCCTCTGTTTCCATGGACTGCACATCCCTGAATTCAACCAACTCTAGATGGAAAATAATTCTGAACGTAGACCTGAACAATATAGTACAGCAACTACTCACGGAGCACTTACACTGTAGTAATAGGCATTATAAGTCATCTAAAGATGGTTAAAGTCTACCAGAAGTGTGTATGTACAAATGCTGTATCATTTTATATAAGGGACTTGAGCACCCTTCACCTCTGGGATCTGCAGGTGGGGGAGTGACAGGCAGCCTGGAATCCAGCCCCATGGACACAGAGTGATCACTTTATTTTACTCCTCAGTGGAGCAGCCCTTCCCCTCCTCCTGCCCTGAGTTACGTAGGAGCTCCCAAGCGATCTCAGACTTTGTTTGCATCAACCACATTAGTCTTATCCAGGAAGATGTCCTAGTTGAGTCCTTCATTTGTCACTAGCAGAGAGCAAATGTTGTAGCCAGCTGCTCCTGAGACCTGAGAGGTGAGGAAGAGATACCTGAGCCAGAAATTTCAGTGTCTCCTAGTTCCTCAACACTCCCAGGGTAAATCAGGCCTAACCTCAAACCTACTGAAGCTGAATCTACATTTTAACAGCGCACCTGGTGAGCCAGCACATCAAGTCTGAGAAGAACACCTTGTCAACAATTTTCATCCTTTTCCCTGTAGTGCTTGCTCTTGATCTTTAATGCCTCCAAGATTGGGACTTCTGGGTCTCAGCTGGAAAGAGATGCCCCACCTCCCCTCAGAATCCGCCCCAGGTACTCCACAGGGTCCATCAGGATGATCCACTTTCCTTTCTTGGTACGTAAGTATCTCTGACATGGGAAATAAGAAATACCTATCTTAGAAACAAAAGTGAATCACATCCCTTGGGAAAACTCCCTCTGATTATTTCCTCCTCATTTCTGGATGCAGCCTGGCAGCCCTGTAACCACACATGTGCTGTTCCAGCAGAATTCTGCCACATTTGGATGCCCCTCAGCAGAAGGACGTCCCCCTGCACCTGCTGCTGTGAAGACCTAGGAAAGAATGAGGTGAACTGGGAAGAGTAAAGTCTGGAATCTGAACTCACCCACCTTGGTGGACTGGAGCAAACTAGGACAGATGGGAGTACGAGGCCAAGACATAACAGGCAAAGGTGAAAGGCCGGCTGCTGGGGTGTGTTAGAGCACAGGAATAACGAGGGAGACAGGCGAGGTGAAGGCTGGGAAGCGGAGTGATCTAACACCATCCCTGGGCATTACAGAGGCTGGCCGATAATTCTCAACATTTGTGAACAGCCAACATCTGAAATCCTAAGCAAAATTATAACGTTTACCCTTCCCATTACCACACACTCAGAGCTCCAGGCAGACCCCCTTCCATTCTTCTGTGCGCCAGACACGGCACTGAGTTCATATTTTCAGAGAGGCATAACACAGGGGGAAGAAAAGCAGAAGGAGATTTGGAGGAGGGACCCAGTACCGTGTGCGCCCTAAATCATAAGTGCTTTGGTGCTTCTGTAGCACAACCCAACACAGGTGTGAGGTTTCAGAGAAGGCAAGTTTTAGTGTCTGATGCTCGAATCCCGCCTCCTTTCCATCCCATTTGTATGACTTTGAACATGCTATTTCACTGGTTATGCCTTTCCTGGTAAAACGTCCATACTTTTAAGAGGACAAGGGTGAGAAGGAATAATAGACAAATGCAGAACACACACGCCGTACTTGTTACTCACATTACTCCACATTTATTACTTCCTTCAGGGTTAGTAAGTCATAAGTCTATTAGATACTTGCACTAAGAACTAGAATTGATTAAAATTAACAGTAGAACTGAATCTAACTATTTTCACTTTGTGTTCCAAATTTCTTCCATCCAAAAGTATAGTACTTGCTTTACTTTTTATATATTTAGCGTGATCAATACCATGAGTCCCCTTTAACAAATTCCATAGACATTCACTGTCCCCCTACATAAAGAGGCATCTACAGCTAATTATCAGTTAACCATACTAGCAGCTAATGGAGTAGGCAACCATCGCCACAGCCTCCTCAAAGGTAGAAGTTGAATGGCAAATTGTTTCTACTCAGTTTTGTAGATATTTTTAAGCCTATATTTACAAATGACTGTATCTGGTTATTAGGGATTCCCAAGAATGCAGTCAGGATGAGGGTGCAAACACTCTAAAGATATAATCCAAGGGGAGACTGGCAATGGTTTGGCTTCCCTGTTGTACCACCCTACTCACTTTTCTGCTCTAAGTCCACACAGAAAATACACAACATCTCTTCACTAGCTGGTGAAAAACACTCCCTCCTGAGGATAAATGAGAGATGACTTCCTGGAGGGTCCACACAGGGCTAGCCTGTGTGGTAGCATTTCCATTTGCCACATTGGACACCTGATTCTCTGCTGCTGGACGCTGGCTGGAGCAGGCTCTCCAAGGGCAGTGATTAGTGTTTGACAGTGATGGTCTTGATTTCTGTGAAGAAGTCATGAGAGTCCTTGGCACCTTCTCTTCCTACCCCTGAGCTCTTCATGCCCCCAAAAGGCAGGTTCAGCTCCCTGATGAGCCAGCAGTTGGTCCAGACCAAACCTGACTGCAGCTTCTTGGCCACCCGGTGGACGCGGCCCACATTGCTTGACCACACTGTAGCTGCCAGCCCATACTTAACACTGTTGGCCCTTCTAATCACTTCCTCTTCAGTATCGAAGGAGACAACACACGTCACAGGGCCGAATATCTCTTCCTGCATGCAGCAGGACTCATCCTTAATGTCTGTTATCACCGTGGGAAGCATGAAGTAGCCTTCCTGATTCTGGGGGGGAAGGCACAACTTATCCACCCCCTCTCCACACAGAATATGGGCCCCTTCGGCAAGAGCTCTCTTGATGTAGCTTCTGACCTGGGCAGGTAAAAAACATAATTAGTGCTTTATCCTTCGGCTTCATAAAAATTTTTTTAAAAAGTCGATACCTCTTTTCAGCCAAAACAATATAAGGTCATTCCTAAGAAATCTAAGATTATCTCTCTTTTTTTGGCAGTCCTGGGGACTGAACCCAGAGCCCTCATCTGAGATAAATCCCCAGCCCTTTTTCACTTTTTATTTTGAGACAGGGTCACACAAGGTTGCTATATTGTCCAAACTAGGGTTGAATTTATAATCCTCCTGCCTCAGCCTCCCAGAAATCTATGGTTATCTTACTACTTGGCTGTTCAGAGGTGCTCCAACCATCATTTGGGCATTCAGCCCTGGTGCAGAGGGGAGGGAAGTAATTTATTTAATGTCTAAGTTCCAGGCATCCAGATGTTTTTCATATGTTCTCAATTCCCCCAAAACTCTATCAGCTATTTTTATCTTTTGCTCTTCCCTTTTTGCTGAGGAAATAACTGAGGGACAGAAACTATTCAGAGTTCATATAGTTAGTGGACAGTAAAGCTAAATTCATGCTCTATTCTGTAATTAAATACACAAAAAGATATTCTCTTTGGGGTGAAGATGAGGAACTGTGTCCATTGTAGAAAGTAGTAGGTCAATGACATATAAGATTTCATTAAAGATTGAGCTTCTGGAATAAAGAATTTCTAATTTCTAGTGCCATTACTCATTATAATCTGAAAATATATCTGGAAGTAATATTATATTATATTACATTTGTTATATATCATATATATGGAGAGAGAGCGTGTGCGCTACCTGTAACTGTGTAATAACTCAGTGACTCAGAGATAATGATGGATGACTTTTCTTGAAGTGACTGAATGTTGTTTCTGTGTTTGCTTTTCCTTTCAGAAGTTTAATACTGATCATGCTAGCAGGTGAGACAGCCAGGACCTCCCTATGCACTTTAGACCCAATTCCAGGTAATTCAAGCTAAAGATCAAAAAGGATTCAAGGAAAATGGGTACAGTAAGTTTGAGACAAATAGCATAACTAGATTATACAGCACAGTGTAGACTCAGTCAATCTCTCAACGGATACCACTCACCTACCATGGTCCAGGTACTTTTCTCGGGTTTGAGGACACAGTGGGAAGTGAACTTGACCATGGAGCTTACATTCTATTCAAGGGAAGCTGTCGGTGCGGGTTACAGTAAGCAATACTGTTTGGTGTTAAGACGATGGAGAAAAGGCATTAAAGAGGTAGGGGAAGGGCCAAGGATATAGCTCAGTGGCATAAATGCCTCCATGGCAAGGTCCTAAGTTTGATTCCTGGTACCAAAACAAAAAGAGGTAGAGGGAGTCCTAGTGTGTGAAGTTTTCTCTAGAAAGGGCTAGAAAGTCCTCATTTCAGAGGGTGACATTTGATTTAAGAGAAAGGAGGAAGGGGCCAGGGATTTAGCTCAGTGGCATAAGCGCCTACCTGGCAAGTGCAAGGTCCTGAGTTCAATTCCCAGTTCCAAACAGCAAAAATCAAAAAAAATAAATAAACAAATAAGAGGGAGGAGATAACCAAGCAAATATCTAAAGAAATTCCCTACTGCTCTTGGTCTACCCTGACCTTGCTATGACCTTCATGTTGTGCAGTTTCCCTACTGCACAGGTGATATTCCAAACTGACTTATTCCAAGTTATTCACTACGGGTGGATGCTGCGCTAACCAGAGTCTCACTTGCATAGTCATCTCTAAAATGTGTAGACTCCCTCCAGAAACAATTTCCCACAGTTCACAATTCTCAAAAGAATATATCAAGACCTAACATGGGCTCTGCTTGTGCTGGAGCTTCTCCTTGAATAAGAACTTTCTGTAACTTACACAGCAGAGATATACTTACTTTCTCTAAATGTGCTTTACTTATCAGGGCACCCATGCAGGCTGATGGGTCAGAGGGGACACCGACTTTCCACTTTCTGGTAGCTTCTACAAATCTTTGTAAAAATTCACCGTAGATGCTCTTCTGCACAAAGATCCTGCTGGTACAGAGGCAGATTTCACCCTGTCAAGAACAAGGAGAGTAACAGGACTGGACAACATTCTCCTCCAGGGACAGATTCCCCTGAGCACAGCCACATATCCAACACTGGTCTACTAGGAATCTGTGATAAAGGAGACCAAGTCCCCATCATGTGGGACATGGTCTTGTAGGAAGACTGAAAAACACACAAGAAACACTGGAAATGTAACTTCGGGTAATCACCAAAGAAATAAAAGAAAATCAGGCAAGCCTAGAGAATACAAACTGGTGGGGCTGGGGATAGTTATTTTACTAAAGGGAGACATGGAGGCACTTGCAAAGCGTGGACATTTCAGTGGACTCTTGATAGGAAGAGCTGAGCGGGCAGAGACCTGGAAGAGGAAATTCTCAGCAGTAAGCATGGAGACTACTGCAGGAAGAGGGAGTGGTATGGTTTGTGTCTGGATATCCCCTCAAATTCTCAGGCAGTCACGGGGTGGGCTTCTAAAGTTTATGAATGATCCACGGCCCAGTGCTAGGATTATGGGTGTAAGTGCTACACCTGCCCTGGGGTAGGTATCTTGCACACAGTGCAAGGGAGGGAAAGAGGCTTGCTGTCCCCTCTTCTTACTCTTGCTGCTTTTGCTGTCTTCCATAGCCATGAGCTGTTGCCCTCTGCCATGCGCCACTCTGCCTTGGAGCCAGGTGATTATGAACTGAAACCTCCACAGACTGTGAGCTAAATAAACCTTTCCTTCCTTAATTCTGGGCATTGCGTATTTTGTCTCAGCAAAAAGAGAAAAATAACCAAGCCAGAATTTGGTACCAGGAGTGGGGGGGGGGGGGGGGGGGGGGGGGGGGGGGGGGGGGGGGGGGGGGGGTGAGTGGGGATAAGGGTGGGAGCAGAGGCAGGAACAGGTTGTGTGTGGTAGGACACGAGGTCAGGAGGCCAGCAGGGCAATATCACGTAGTCTAGCAGGCTCATAGGAGCTCACGTTTTATCCTCAGCATCACGGAGTGGTAATGGAAGGTTCTAAACAACAGAGTGAGAGCATCAGATTTACAGTTTTAAATGACCTTTTCAGCGGCTGCGTGGAAAACAGAATGAGGGAAGAAATGAGAGTGGGAACAGAGTGCAGAGTGA
This sequence comes from Dinomys branickii, assembly GCA_004027595.1. Classification (NCBI taxonomy): domain Eukaryota; kingdom Metazoa; phylum Chordata; class Mammalia; order Rodentia; family Dinomyidae; genus Dinomys; species Dinomys branickii. The sequence continues at coordinate 100,320 of PVLD010005561.1, forward strand.
AGAGAATATATTCTAAAAGTGCAGATAAGAGGCAATAGTTTGGGCCGGGGGGGCACCAATGGAGGTGGAGAGAAGTGATGGGGATCCATCTACTGAGTTCAATGTTCTCACAGGGGATGGCACCCCAAAGGAAAAATAATAGGTTTCAGAATAAATCTTACCTATAGGATCTGTTGATGGACATGAAGAAAAGGGAAGGCAGGACTGAGGAAGAGTCCTAGGTTCGGGGCCTGCACTACAGAACCAATGGCAATGAGGCAGGGAAAGCATCTAGACAGCAGAGCGGAGACAGAGGGAAACTGTGGATGTGCTAAGTTCAGATGCCCAATAAGCATCCAAGTAGGGATGCTGAATGCTCAGGTATGATGTCCTGCATAATTTGGAGTGAGAAACAGTCCTAAGTACTATCTCAATATAACACATAATGGTTTGCAAAAACACATCCTAGATATTTTGAGGCATAATGTATGTGTCACAAGCACATAAATGCATACATAACTACTCTCATCATCTTTATGTTTGGTCTTCATGACAGTCCAAGGAAACAGAATGTTTCTAATTATCTTGGTATTTACACAAAGGTTCATTGTTCAAATGGAACAGTTAATGTTCTGAAATAATAAATTCTTTCTGCCCCCAGGATTACTGTCAGGACCATCTGTATATATGGAGTGGAAAACAGCCAAGTACCTGACAGGTTTGCTGGCACAAATGCCTTGTGCTCTACAGAGAAAAAGGGCATAATAAAGAGACCTGCAGCCTCTACCAACTTTCCCACCCCTCAGTGCCAGGGTAGCACAGGCAACGCAGAGAACCCCTGGACAGCGATTCTGGAGGATGCAAAAAGACAGTGTCAGTCTCTGGGTCTCTGCTATATTGCAGACACTTTCTCCAGAATGCCTCTCATGGTGCATTACATTCTCAGGTTACAGGTAGGAAAGGAAGTTTTGAGATGATACATGGCCCCGAGTCAGTGCAGCTGCTTTCCAACAGTCACTTACATTCAATTAGGAAAGAAGTGTGACCTGTGCCCTCTGTGAAACTCATCACTCAGCTAGGCAAAGCAATCAAGCTGTGTTACTTATTTTACCTAAAATCCATTGGTTGTTTGGGTTGCTATGCCCCTTTTCCCACTGAGGTTGAGTTTCCCCAAAGGTTCTCTGCACAAATGCCACTTGCTCCCCCATTCTGGGAGAACAGCCTGCTTTGCTCAGTACTTGTTCACTTTGCCCAGAGCTCCCCTCACTTCCTCCTCTCAACTCGATCCTAATTCTCAGTCCTAATCTTGTCTTGAAGCTGTCAGAATACTTGGTTTAGTCATTCACTTCACAGTTGCTTATTTCAATAATCAAACCAGGTGTATCATGAGATGGCATTGCCTGTTGGTCCAAAACCCCTCTATATTTCTAGCCAACATTTTTAGAAGCTACAGTAAGAGGAATCACAATTATGGTCATGAAATTAAAAACCACCTTTATAATTGTCATAAGAACTGAAAGTAGCCTTTCTCACTACAGCCCTAAAACCCTGTGGGGAAGGTTATGCTTGATCAAATGAGTGAAAGGGTTATGATGCAACAAGTGAAGAAATACAGGTGCAGAAGGTTACGTGATATCCAGTGTTACCTGAGCTAGGAAAATACTGATCTGCCTCGTTCCACTCCTCCTTGCTCCTATGGAAGTAGTAGCTCTTTATTATAAAGGCTTTGTTCTTTACGGAAATAAAAATACTCTTTGGAGCACACCCTTCAGTGTATGAGCATGACTGCTAGACCCTAGCAGTATTCTAGGCCTTGATGCTAAAATGACTGCACAAAGGTAGGCACTGTTTGCCTTCAGGAAGCTGCTGTCCAGCTAAACTGGTCTGGTGTTCTTTTCTTAACCATTTGGGATGCCATGACCTTGAAGAATCTGACAAAATTACCAGAGCCTACATGAGCCCTAGCTGAGAAACCTGCTCTGGAAGTCAGAGACCATGGTAACTCGGTGTGTGAGTGTGTTTGGGATGGTTTTGGAACGGGACATTTGGGCAGCAATCAGAGACAGCGAGACTGTGTGAATCAAGAAATGTAAGCCAGGCATAGGGGCACACACCTGTAGTCCCAGCACTCAGGGGCTGAGGCAGGAGGATCACCATGAGATCAAGTCCAGGCTGAGCCACATAGTAAGACACTGTCACAAAAGACTCAAACAAATAAAAAAGAAAGGGAGAAACTTAGTGCAGAAAAATGAATCATTTTGCCCAGGGCAGGACCTGGTAAAAGGTATGTGACTTAAGAAAAGATTCATGAGCAGAAATTGTGACTCAGCAAGGCCACTGATTGATGCTGAAATAATACAATCTATGATCCTCCTTGACAAACACATCTGGATTGACCTGCTCATTGCTGTGCTTTGCACTTTGATAAAAGATACGCATGTCAGCAGGCCGCTGGGAGATGGGAGCGTTCAGAGGACATACCTGGTTGGCAAAGCTAGACCTGACGGTTGTTGGAATACACTCCTCCAGGTTGGCGTCCTCAAAGATGATGGCAGGGTTCTTGCCCCCCAGCTCTAGGGAGAGCTTCTTGCAGTGGGGAGAACTCAGCTGTGTGATCCGTTCGGCAGTGGGCTGGCTTCCAGTGAAGGAGATCAAGGGCACCTCCGGGTGGGACACCAAGGCTTCACCTGCCCTGGGTCCCGTTCCAAACACAATATTGATGACACCTGGTGGAACACCTGCATGGGAAACAGAGTACTTCAGGCTGTGCGAGGCTTCCTTTGCAAGTCCACTAGCTCGCATAGAAGGAACACTTGATGGGTTTTTAAACAGCTGGAGCTTTTACAGAGACCTCCAGTTTAACAGCAAAGCAGGGATGAGAGAGTCACCTCTGCCTATTGAGCCCACGAGGTGGGACTTCTCCAGGTGCTTTGCCCCGAGAGAGTCAGGGGAGGGCACGTTCTGCATAATTAATTTTATAACACCGACAAAGCTGCGGGACCGAGAGTGCCTGGAGAGTCTCCGAGCAGCCGAAGCCCAGTGGAAGGGCAGTGTCCTTCTCCGACTTGCACCTCGGAGCTGCAGTGCACGGTGGAAATGTCAAGTAGGGCTGTGTCTGTGTCTGCAGGGATGCAGAGTGTGTCCTTTGACCCAGGAGAGCAGGGGAAGGCCCCCCAGGGAAGGTGAGTTGTGAGTTGGGGGGTCTGTACCTCCTAATTTTAGGCACACCATTGCATTATAAAATCAACTTATAAGTACCAAGATAGGTGTCCTAGTCCTTTCTATCACCAAACCCTATGGTCCTAAATCTACGTGTAGGTATTGACATGTTTTCTGGATCAACTTCTTCACAGCCGCTCACCACTAGAAATTACACTAGGTAAGGACACAAATAGAATCTGTTTTCTGTCCTAGCTTGTCACATAAGAACTAACCAGTCCCTGGTTACATTTACTGGGTGCTTAGCAGGGCTGCTGTGATGATAACTGGTTAACCATCCTCTGCCTTATCCATGGAGCCACATTCTGCTATTTCATTTACCTGAAGTCATTCATAGACTGAAAATATTAATATTTACCTTGATTATTTTAGGAAAGAAAAACCACAATTACATAATGTTTATTACAGTATACTCTTCTAATTGTTCAGTTGTATTAGTAATCATTACTGTTAATCTCTCACTGTACCCCATTCCTAAATTAAAGTTTTTATGCTTATATATGTGCAGGGGAAGACATAGTATAGAGAAGGTCCAATACTACCTACAGTTTTGAGTACCCACGAAGAGTCCTGGAATACGCCCCCACTGATAAGGAGGGGCTACTGCACCATTTCTAAACCTCACAAGACCTTGAAAAAGTACTTGGTTTTATTTTCACTTTACTAGTGAGAAACTTGAGGTAAAGTAAAGTTGAATTACAACCAATAAGCAAGACTGGTCAGAGAAGGATAATAAATAACTGTTGAATAAATGAATGAGTAAATAGATTCTTGGTTCCAGTATCCAAAATTAGAAAGAGTATGTGAATTTCAGAAGCTTCAAGTGTTCAAAAAACTCACTAGTGCAATCAAGTTGCACCTAGGAAGTTCTTAGAAAGGTTCGTCTGGAGGTAGCTGGACTTGTTCCATGTGCTCCGCTGACTGAAATCCTTCAGTGTGAAAGACTCATGTACTCTACTACGATACACTTTGACGGAAACAGAACTGGTCTGTTCAGCCCCAGGTTTCTATGGACAGATACTGTTCTTGCTGTGTTCAGGGAACCCAGGGGTCTGAGAGACTACCTCTCTGTAACAGTGAGTCCCCATCCCCAAAAAGAATGGATGTCTGTAAGACAGAAGCATAATTGTTCATGACTGTCAAAGATAAAAGAAGAAAGAACGAGATAAGAAGGAGGGAGTGAGGGGGAGAAAGAAGCTTTGGAAAGGCTCCTGATCTTCCTCCCTTGTGCAGATTAGACATTCTCCCCTCACCAGAAACACTCTCTTGGATTTAAAGTACCTCAAGAATCTGCCCTTAAAGTACAAGAAACGATTTCACGCTGGTGACCCACCATCCTCCAGGAGGCCCTCTCACAGAGCCACAGCCTGAGCCCTATCACCGTGAGGGGTCAGTGGAGGGCCCAGCTCTAAGGAGACAGGTGGGAAGATTCAGGGTCATGACTGTCTGGCGGAGATGCGCTTCTAACAGTCCCAGCTCCTGACTCAGTGTGAATTTCTTAAACCTAGCATAGGTCAGTCCTAGATCTTAGTGACCAGAGCATGCCTGCACCATGTGGAAGTCCCTGGTCCCGCTGGGGGTAAGAAATAGTCTAGAAGGAGAGCACCTGATAGGAAGAAGACGAAGATGAGTCTCACCATTTCTTGCATGGGATGTGGCTTCTCCATCAAATAGCACACAAGTGTGGGTGTGGATGAGGGCTTGGGGGTGGGAGAGTCTTTACAAATTCTGAAGGCAAAATGGGCCAAGCCACTTCTAATGCTCACAGTAGCATTTTAACAGAGGGTGAGAAAAAAAATGCAGAAGTACCCCAGGAAAATGAGCTCTTTCCAGCAGGCTGATTGCGTCCCACACGCAGTATTAACATTCTGATTACATTTCCTTGGGGTCTGATGTTAATATGTTCAGAGGTGTCTGCTGCTCCTGATTTCCCAGTAACCACTCTGCCATTTGATCCATGCATTAATGAAATTTTTGTGCGGCTATCTGTTCTCTAACCCTGAAAAGATTCTGGTTAGATGAGAAGGGAAGCAGCTTAATTGGCAAACAGACATTCAGCAAAATTCAGGTGGTCTAACAGACATGTTGGGAACCACAGAAACAAAAACTAACAAAGACTCTCAAATAGTAGAGCTGCTGGCAGGGAAGCAAAACGAAGGATTTTAAATTTAAACAGAGCAGTAAAATAAAATGAATGGAAAACATCAAAAAGCCACAGACAATGGCCTCTTTAAGAGTGGTGGCAAATATATAGCATCCCCAAGGAGGAAATAACATATTCTAAGATTCCCAGAGATATTCACAGAGTATTCCTTACATGATTATAGTTCAAAGGATAAGCTGAGCGAGGTGGTGCCCACCCGTAATGCCAGCACTTGGTAGGCTGAGGCAGGACGATCTTGTGAGTCTGAGGTCAGCCTTAAGCTACAAAGTGAGCTCAAGGCCAGCCTGAACTGCATAGAGAGATCCAGTCTCAAAAAAAAAAAAATTCAAAGGAAGGTCATCAATCAGGATACACGCACTTCAGAGCCAGAGGTAGAGGACATGGCTTTTTGAGCATGCAGAATGTCTTAGCAGTTCGTTTTCACTCTCCCCCCACTCTTAAATGTCCCTGTTGCACTGCCGTAAACGGTAGGATTTCATACACATCCCCACCCCCACCCCAGGCCTAGTGGAGAAACCAAGAGCTTTGTTTCAATTTGATCAGAACTATGCTCACACTGTTTGTCAGGAAAGGAATGTTTGGCAAAGCCAGCCCCGGGAGGACAGAAGAGAAGGGCTGCCTGGTAAAACGGGCCTATAAGCTCACAGGAAACAAGGTCTATGCTATGGAAAACTCTCACACAGACCAGGTTCTGAAATGACTAGTGAAGAAATAAAACTTGCTGTAGATTAAAGCATGGCTCCCTATCTACCTCCATGCGCCCCTCCCGGACATGGGACTGGAGCAGAGTGAGAGCCCTTGCTACTGTTTGGGTCTGGCAAATCCTGCAAAGACCCATGAGTTGAAGGCTTGCTTCCCGGCTGGCGGTGCCACTGGGCAGTGGCGATCAGAGGAGGCGGGTCACGGAGGGTGTCCCAGGGAGCACACTGAGATCCAGCCCCTCTGCTTCCCGTCTCTGTTTTCTGTGTATAAGGCAAGCAGCTTCCTTTGCCATGTTCTCTGCCCTCACATGCTGCCCCACCGCAGGGCCAGAAGCAGTGGAGCCAGCTAAACAAAACTGCAGTAATAAAGTTTTCCTCTTTTAGGTTGGTTTATCTCAGGTATTCATTAACTGACTCATGGAAAACTGACTAACACAACTCCAATCCTGTCCTAACCTGGAAACCTGCAGTGACCAAGGAATGTCTTGCATATGCACATACCAGACACTTGATTTTATAAAGAAGGGGATTAGAACATGGCATCTCCTGTAAGGGAGGGCTGACACATCCTGCACATGGCACATTTAGTCATACACTTGCCCAGAGGCCTGAGGCATCATGGACGTCATCCCAAAGACCCGGGCTAGGAGGCCTCATTCCTCTGTGGGAAACGAGGGTCACAAGGCCAAAGTCTTTTTCTAAACAGGCTCAGTTGTAGCCTGTCCCCTAAAGCCGAAGGAACTGGCTAAACTTGACTGGGACCTAGTGTGTGTGGTTTTGCTTTGACACCAAAGATAGCCAGAAAATAAACAGACATGGACTCCTGCCCACTGCCCATTATAGGAGAGAACAGAAGAATCTTCTCTGTGTGCTGAAAGGTAGTAAGGACAGCAGAAGTTGACACATCCAGGCGATGGTAAGACTCTCCTCACCATCCAGACATTGTCCCTCCCAGCTTTGGGAGTAAGTAAGCTGAGGGACCCACAGGTCCCTTAGCACAGGCTTCCTGCCGAGCTTCCTGCCTGCAACTTCCCAACACTAGTGCAGACTCAGACTGTGCCTATACAAATTATACCGACAAAACCCCAATTATTAACCTATTAGCACTGAATTAGTAAACTACTGGTAGAAAGAGGACAAGGAGCAAACGTGATATGCTGCTGAGAAGCCAAACCCGCCTGCTTCTGAGGAGCAGCCTCAAGTGCAGCAGACTGAGATATACATATTCCAATCCCCTAAAAATGACTATGTCTACCAAAGACTGGACAGCTCTAGGAACCACAGGGGTACCTAGCTATAGTCTGATTTTCATCATGATTAACATGTGTTTCAAACCTACGATTTAAATTAACTGCCATGGGCTGATGCCTCCAAATCTGTCAGCCAAAATGTGTCAGTCAGCTTTCCTATTGCTGGGACAAATACATGCTACCCTCAACCTAAGGGAGGAGAGCTCACTGTGGCTTTGGGGTTCAGAGGCTTAGTCCATGGTCAGTCAGCTACGGCAGAAGAGTGTGGTGAAGCAAAGGTGCTCAATTCATGGCAGCCTGGCAGCAGAATACCGTGGAAAGTGCCAGGGAGACAGAGAAGCCTTACATAGGCGGCCCCCCGTGACTGACCTCTGACTGGGCCCTGCCTCCTATGACACTGAATGGGCCCTGATCTGCCTAGGAATGCTGGTGGATCAACCCATCGGTGGATTGAGTACAGCCCCCCTTGCTATGATCTGCTCACTTCTCCAGTGACCCCTTAATCTAGTCAGTTTAAGATTCACTCACAGAACAAACCTTTCCACACAGTAACTTTGCCATCTGAGGTTATTTGTTACAATAATGGAAAGCTGGCTTACACAAGCCCGTAATATTGTCATGCACCATGCACTGCCAGCCACTCTGCTGTGGTACCATTCTGCTTTGAATAGCACAAGCAGTATGAGAGAATCCCGCATGAAGGTGGAGGGGGTTTTTCAGGAAAGCTCAAGGAGACAAAACCCAAAGATGTCACTGGAATTGATTTTGCTGCTAAGTAGATTTCTATATAACTTTGCTCCAACTCAACACCTCCTCCACCCCAAGCACCTGCTCACCTGCTTCATCCAGGAGCTTGCACAACATCCACGCAGTCACAGAGGTCAGCTCGCTGGGCTTGGCTATCACAGTATTCCCGGCAGCAATGGCTGGAGCCATCTTCCAGGTCAGCAGGTAGAGGGGCAGGTTCCAAGGGCTGATCAGCCCAGCTAAAGGGTCAGAACAGAGACACTGCCACGGTGACATGCTCCCCGGAGGTCAGGCGGGGTTACTAGAGCAGAACTCTGCAAGAAATCTAATTGCCCTTAAAATCCCAAGCTTGGCTTAGTTTTAGCTGACCTCAAGGGAATCTTCCTAAGATATGGGATGGTACTTCCTAAAATAAGATCATACAACTATTTTATTCTTTAAAAGGGGAAAAACATAAAAATAACAATAAAAGTTTCAAAACAGGTTGTTGGAGAACTACACTAATTAATACATTGCTGTTGTCTTCATAGTAGTTATTCAGGGTACAAGACATAGGTGTGATAGGCAGTGCAAACAATTCTAGTGCAAATCTTTATTTTCAATGAACTAAGGGAAACTGGCTGTATAACTAGTGTAACTATCTTGTATATACATATACTTTTTACTTTTTCTCTTTCTTCCTTTCCTCTTTCCCCACCACAGTTTGTCTTTTCTTTTGAACAGTTTCTTCCCTTTTCCTAATATCTATTGTACATTTTGAATCTTATCTACTCACTCAGTTTCTCACACTAGTGAGACAATGCGATATTTACACATGTGGGTCTGATTTACTTCACTTATAAGTATGGTCTCGAGTTGCATCCATTTGCCCAGAAAGGCCTCCAGTTTACCCTTCTTTGGGGATGAGTAGTACTCCTATGTATATATCTCACACCCTTTTTATTCACTTCTCAGTGGATGGGCATTTGGGTCGTTTCCAAGATTTAGCAATTACAAATTGTGCTGCTACAAACATGGGTGTGCACATAACACTATTGTATGACGCTTTGAACTCTTCTGGGAAGATATCCAGAAGGGGAATAGCTGGGTTGAATGGGACCTCTAATCCTAGTTTTTAAAGGAATCTCCACACAGATTTCCACAGTGGTTGCACCAGTCTACACTCCCACCAACAGTGGAAAAGGGTTCCTTTTTCTCAAAAGCCCCTCCAGCATTTGTTATCGATTGATTTTTTGATGACAGCCATTCTCTCTGGGGTGAGATGGAATCTCAGTGTTGGTTTAATTTGCATCTTTCAAATGACCAATAATGTTGAATTTTTTTTTAAGTATTTTTTTGCCATTTGTACTTCTTCATCTGAGAAGTATGTATTCATCTCAGATGCCCATTTTTGATTGGGTCTTTGAATTTGGGGGATCTGATATTTTTCAGTTCTTTATATGTTGTGGATATAAGTCCTTTGTCTGAGGAAGAACTGGCTATAAATTTTTTCTGTATGTTGTCTTTTCACTCTGTTGGTGATTTCTTTTGCTATGCAAAAGCTTTTTAATCAGGTGAGAACCCATTTGTTGATTCTTCGCAATATTTCCCTTGTAGTCCGGGTTTTGTTCATGAAGTCTCTGCCTACACCCAGGTCTTCAAGATTTCTACCTATTTTCTCTTCCAGTTAATTTAGTTTCCTATATTTCCTAATATTTAGATCTTAGCTCAATACAATTGACCATTTCTCAATGGTTCATGATTATAAGTACAAACAACAGCAATCTAAGCTCCAAGGCTGAAAGGCTGTTGCCGATGAATCACTAAACAGTTCTGTTTTGAGATGTATAAATTAATATTTTTAAATACTCCTGCCTCATTATTACGCGGTGCAGCTGCTGTTTCTTCTAACAAGTCTCCCCAGCTCTGCTTCTCAGCTGTGGTGGATTAAGATGTAGAATCTCGGGCTTTTCAGGACTCTTTATGAAACTGGAGCAAAGCAATCCCTCCGGGTCCTGGCGGGAGCCCTGCTATCAGTAAAGTCAGTGAACTTTATTTTTTATTTTTATTTTATTTTTTATTTTTTTTATTTTTTTTTTCAATTTTATTTTAAAGACAAAAGAATGGAGACATATGAACCAGAAAAGCCATAAACAATACAGAAAATACAAAGTTATATAGAATATAGTAGGGAATTAGAACTGGATGTTGTATTACATAGTTATCTTCATATTAACACTAAAACATTAAAGGAAATACCAAATTATAGATAAGATAGTAGGGAATTTACACTGGATGCTGTATAATATAAAGTTATCTTCATTTCTGCTAATACAAAAACGACTGAGGAAATACAGAATTATAGAGAAGATAGAAGGGAATTAGCTCTGGATGCTGTCCTACATAATGTTACCTTCATCTTTGTTACTCAGGTTACAC